>JAVYIG010007403.1:77500-102584 GCA_035222895.1 Strongylocentrotus droebachiensis
CATTATTCGAGACATGATCGGTAAACGAGATAATTATCTTAGCATCCAAATATGAACTCTTTAGATAAAAGAATGAGCTACTTCATGGCAACCATACTAAGAGAGAAGATCATTTTTGTAAACATACGCCTCCGCAATGAGTTTCCTATTGTTTCGTCATCAATATGCTATTTTTGCGCGCGCCTGTGTAAAACACCGAGCCATGATTAGCTAAAAGTTGGTGCGCGCATGTAAGTTTTTTGTTCCTCATATTTGTTACGTCATCAATAAGCCAACTTTTGCGCTCGAGTGTATATCTAGGCTTGTACACATAATTAATAGAACGCGTACGGTAAACCACGTCACTTTTTGTTTTGTTTTGACACAGACATTAGTGAATAGGCATATAGGACCATCGTTGCGCGAAGCTACTTTTTACTACAAACCGAACCGAACCGAACAAAACAAAACATAACAAAACAATACAAAACACACACAAAAACAAAGCATAAAACAAAAATATATCTTCGAATTTGAACACAGATTCTACTAGTAAGCGGCTTTTTATGCAATATTATTGTTGGCTCCAGCGGGGCGCATTATTAACGAAAACCTAAGGGAAGTCAAGATAAAGGGGAGCAAAGCAATGATAATTATTTTTTCCTCAAATGTTGAAACCTTGAAAAAGTAATCCCCAAAAAGTTTTTCAAATTTGTTAGTTTAGGACTCAGATGACATCATGAACTACAAAAACAATTTAAATTGACATAGATTATTCAAAGCGGAAAGCAGATGAGAGTATATTCGCTAATGATGTAAAGGAAATAAATTCTAACGATTAAGGAATGTTTTCAAAGGATCTATTTCGATTGGGGAGCGTCAATTGAAATGACACATGTTATTTTTTATTTTTTTTATAAACCTCTATCCAAACTCCGACACAAGGATAGTAGTTATATCAACAACAAAAAGATAACGTAGCATCGAGTTGAAATGTAGAATAAAATAATGTGGAAATGTAGTAAGACCCACAAATCGTATTTTATTTGATATTGTCTCGCGATTACAGGTTTTTTTCTTGCATTTCTACGTAATTGACTTTCCTTCAAGGATACCCATGTGCTTGAAACCACGAATTTCGTATCATTTAATGAAAATATTTTTCTGTCTTTACCCGTCAGGCCATAATCATGTCATTTCAAGTTCTTCAATGTTTATTTTTTATAAGGGAAATCCCCCCGTTGATTGATTAAAACAAATTCTTTTACTTTTTATTTCAAATTTCAAATGTCAAATTTCTAATTTATTCATGTTTCTAACAAAACATTACAAATCAATTATAAGCATTTAAAACAAAATAATGTAAGAAATACATGTTGGAAACAGAGGGGTATATCTCTCTCTCTTTCAAAAGGTGTTGGACAAGGTGATTAAAATTGGCTTTGGATAATAATAATAATATTAATAGTTCGTTCTTATATAGCGCTTTTCAGGACCGAATGCCCTCTTAAAGCGCTTTACAGATATACATATTATTACTCCGGATGATTTAGTATGTGTAATATTGTATTTAGTCTTTAGGAACTGTATCACATGGTTAATTGCATAGATGGCGCCATTTCTTGATGCGACACGTATTCATTGGGCACCGTCCGATGTTCTCTAAATTATATTGTTCAATACATTCGAACAATTCTCATAGTCTTTGTAGTGTAGTGGTTATCACGTCTGCTTTACACGCAGAAGGTCCCCGGTTCGAGCCCGGGCGAAGACTCTGTCTTTTACGCGCGATGATATTCATTTCTTAATCGTCCCTTCTTCTGGTATGGAATTTGATCCCACGGGGGTCATGTTTTTTTTTAAATGGGAGCTAAAGTCTCGGTCACAAATGCCATTACGAACTGCTACGAACACCGTACGAAAGGTTTTCAGACAACTCGGGAGGACAATGGAAAAACAGGGAGATTCGTACGAAAAATCGTTCGTATGAACCTTTGTGACCGTAGCTTTAAAAGTCTATTGCTTAAATGTAATTTTCTCACTTTAAATGTTAAAGGTATAAGAGACAGGAACAAAAGGACAATGCATGTATATTATAGTTGGTGCAGAGACAAATGCGAAAATGTATTTTTTTTTGCAAAAAACGATTTGTACACCTGATATTGAGGAAGATTGGAGTTCGATGTCAAAAGGTAAAAGTATGTTTAGTCACGGGACAAACAACAGTAAAGGCGTTTTAATATTAAAAGACAACAATTTAGACATAGATGTATCAAATATTATAGTAGACACAGAAGGTATGTATGTTTTAATTGAATGTTCTCTACAAGAAGTTAAATTAGTACTGGTTAACGTTCATTTTCCGTCAAGAAATAAAGCAGAGCAAATACAATTTCTCTATATGCTTTTATGCGCATTTTGAATAATGACACGTCTAAAGACAGATCGTTTAGTATTGGTGGAGATTTTATTTTGATTAGAAATCATGAGTTAAATTATTTGGGCAGAGTACTCGAAAGCAATCAAAATTAAGCGAAGTATTTGAACTGTGAACGATGGAGGGAAGAAAGACTTATTTTGGTTCCCTCTCTCTCCCTCTCTCTCTCCCCCCCCCCCCTCTCTCTCTCTCTCTCCCTCTCTCTCTCTCTCCCCATCTCCCTCTCCCCCCCCCCTCTCTCTCTTTCTTCCCTTTCAGTGTGTGTGTGTTCGGGTGGTCTGAAAATCGCATTATTGCAATACAAAAAAATCCCTTAAAAAAAAGGACCATGGTTTTTTGGTCCAAATTACCATCCACCATGGTAACCATGGTTATCATGGTGGATGGTACTTTTTTGTAAGGGAAATGCACATAATAGTTCTGAAGTTAAAGATACTACGTCCCATTTGCATCCAACATCAAATTCTGTAGAATTTTGCAGGAATTATGAATATGTCATGTATGTCCTATCTGTGAAATTTAAACGTTAGCAGTGTCCTAATATTCAAATTATGCAAGGTAACCTGTTAACTTGCTAGACTTCACTGTCAGACACTATTGAGTGACTGACTGGCCTTTTTTCTTCTTTGGTAATAACATACATAAAATGAGCTGTAAAAACTAAAGGGTACATGAGCATTTGTCTACATCAATAACCCACTTCTTGTAATGGCCAAAATTAAACTGATTGAATCTTTGCGCAGCACAAAATGTACGACCATTCGGTACAATGGTCTGAAAATCAGACTATTACTTACTGGCTCTATAGCTCTTAAGTCGATTTGACAACTAATAGTCGTTATTTTCCCACTTAAAGACATTTTCAAGCCCCCCCCCCCTTTTTTTGGGGGGGGGGGGGATTTAACCTTTTCATTTGTTTGGCCTGCAAATGGGATATAGTACCTTTAAATCCCCAAATATGTATTGGACTGGTAGGGCAACTGAACGCTGCTTTCCATTTGTTATTGTATTTTTCTTCATTTCCTTACTTTCTAGGTGTCCCTCAACTCTAAGACCCCCCCCCCCCCCCTTCCCACACATCTCTCTCCTTAACCGCTTTACCCACTTATTCTTCTATTTGTTTATTTTGTCATCTTATCCTTCTCTTCCTCAGTTTCAGCTTTTGTTCTTCTCTCTTTCTCACTCCTCAATTTTGTCTGCCCTTCTCACACACACACACACACACACACCCACACGCACACACACACATTCTCACATCAGGGCCTTTGTGGGGCACCTGATTGTGGGGTATTTCTGTGCGTTCCAGATATACCTTGTGGTCCCCTACTAGTGGGGTATGTACAACCTGGCGATAACAACCCGGCGGTGTGCTTACGATGTTACCATAAAAAAGTGTGCAAGTTTTAGCACACGCTCACAAAATGTCATTTATGGGGTACCACTTCTAATGCCCCGCAGGGCATAGGACACCGAATATACAGTCATTTGAAAGACTTTACTCTGTGGGGTCCTGAAAAAATACCCCACAAAGTAAAAATGCCTCACAAGGGGTATGTGAAGCGCACATAAAACCCCACAAAAATGCTGAGGTGCGCGCACACACAACACACACACACACACACGCACACACGCGTGAAGATCCTAGACTCACACTTGAACAGACTTACACATATTTTCCCTGTCACTGTTTGTCAATGACCATGGTAGACATAAAAATCACCTGTACACTGTTACCCATGAAGTTGGAATACTTTTTCTCGTCCTCTTTTCACGAAATAGTTGTGAAAATATGATTTACTATTTATAGATGAAGATAACATTCATATATTAAACTAAGTATTAGTCTATGCATTTTTTTAAAAAAGTTAAAGACTAAACTTTTAGACACATATAGATGTACATGATAGAATCTCGGTTTGTTTGACTCTCAACTCAATCTCTTTCTCAATCTCCCTTTTCTAGAGCTTTTTTTTTTTTTTGTATTCTACTATTTTCCTCCATTCATTTTTTTTCTTTTCTTTTCTTTTTCTTCCTCATTTTTTTTCTTCCTTTTTTTTTCCTTCTTCCTAGCTACATATTTGTCTATTTGTTGATCTATAAGCATACTTTGATCATGTTTTATTGTAAAATTTGCATCTGAGGAACTAACACTTCAACAAGCTCTGCTTCAAGTTGGTTCCTCTTTTCTCGTGCAATTTCCACTATATTTGTCGTTTCATTGCATATTTGTTGTGATGTAGTTATTTTTGTATTATGTTTTGCATGAGAAATAAAAAATCAATCAATCTAATATTCTCATAGTTTTATAGATCTAAAGGGTCATAGAGATTGATCAAAAAAGCTCTTAGAAGATAGAAACGTTATCTAGATTAATTGTAACAGTTATTTTTAATGAAAGGAGGTGAAGAAAAATATTCCAACTTTATTGGTAACATTGTATGCATCACTGAAAATCGTTCCAATGCGTCTTCATCTCTATATCTCTCCCTCTTTTTGAAGTGTGTCCTTCCTGTGTCTATCATCAAGGGGGAAGTGTACTATGAATGTACAATGGTTTATCAAAAGCAAACAATTATAATAATAATGATAAAAAACAGAAATGATGTATTAATTTTAATCGATAAAACGCAACTCTGTGACATACCGTTTGAGTTTTCGTACACGATCACTGTGCAACGAGCTTTTCAATCTTTGATTTCCAACTTTAATTCAGATATACAATGTAACGTATTCTTGTTTTATCATAACTTTTCAAGCAATGCAGTGTGATAACTTACACTTGCACACAGGCGCGTACGCAGGGTGGGGGGTTAACCCCCCCCTTCAGTTTGAGTTTTTTTTTTTTTTTTTTAATTTAAAAAAAAAAATCCTAATGGATAACCCCCCCCCCCCTCCCCACTTATTCAGCGGCTGGCTGAGTCGTTGCGAAACTTTCGGCCCGATTTCTAAATGATAACCCCCCCCCCCCCTTGAAAAAAATCCTGCGTACGCCACTGCTGGAACATGTACATGAACTAAAGCCTCAGGATTTGAGACTTACAATACAATAACTACAATAAAGTCTACAAATTGGTTTGAAATAACTTAATTATTTCATAAGTGATAAGTATAACGTCTCTATTATGACAACGGAAAGCTGTGATGCACTATATATAATGTGATGTGATATTTTATCTAGCAGTTGGCAAACAATTAACAAATCTTGTTTACAATCATTTGCAAACACTTGCTTGCTTTCCGATGTGTAATATATTACCTCCTGATCTTTACTAGGAGTACGATCAAACATATCAGTAATATTTATGCGATGGTCGCCGAAATTATACCCCCAAAAGGGGTTTGTTCATATTGTTAAGAAAATATATCACACGGTTTTCTGCTCTTATACTATACAATGAATGAGTTATATGAAATGTAAAATGTACAGCATTTTCCATAAGAGTGGTAACATAATACAATACACGATCAAAATGGAAAAAAAAATGCTCGCAGCCAATCAAATGCAACGATTTCAGTAGCTTATAACAGTTATTGTAACTTGTAACAAGTTCAATAAGACGGATGTGACGTGGGGATGACGTATGGCTCTATTGAATGTGTAAATACCTTCGGTTCAAAGTTGGTTCTCATTCTTGTCTTGTTTGTTTTATAGTTCGATGAACTATAAGGTGATTCCATGCATTGTGTTCCTTTCGACTTTGAACATTTATCCAATGATTTAATTTACAAATAAAAAATATCTTGATATGACTTTTTACCATTTTATTTAGCTCTTTCTGGTATCATCACGATTATGAAATGGTCAGATCTAGATTTTTTTTTCAATTTTTGAATGAAATAGATGGGAAAGGGCATTTAGGAGACACACTATTTAAAATCGCCCTACACAGGTTATTATTGGTCAATTCTAGATTATTTACTAATTCATTCATCAAATCGCAGAAAGTCATTCAATATGAAGCATAAACTCTACCTTACATGTGAAGCGGTATACTACATATACACAAAAATATTCCAAGAATAAGTATGTCTGGATGATACAAGTTCTATCGATGAATGTACAAAAAAGTCCCGTTTATGAACTTTTTTTTTTTAATGCTTGATTGTTTCGTACGTTGAAGCAACAATGGTTAATTTTCTCACTTTAACAGTTAGGCCTACTGTATTTTGGATTCTTGATTAGGATAATCGAGGACGAAATCAAACAAAAACTAGATGGATCTTCGACTGCGATGCCTCCACCACAAAGCAAATTTACAAACCAAAACAGAAGCAATTTTAAAAATTCAATTGATTGTAATCCATTAACAGGTCCCCAGAATATCATGATTAAAATTGTTCATATACATGTATGACCCTTGGACCTTAGACCTCACGACCCTAAAATCTAATCCGTTCATTGGTTCTGCAAGATACATACATGTCCTGAGTTTGATATTAATCCATCCGTCGGTTCTATTGGCAATTGACAATTTGTGCATACAAAATGAGCACCAAGACCTTTGACCTTTGACCTAATAGCCCCAAAGTCTAATCAGTTCATTGAATCTGCAAGATACATACATGGCCCAAGTTTGGCGGTAATCCATCAATCGGTTCTTGAGATAACGCGATCATGAGCTATTTTTGCATACATAATGAGCCCTGTGATATTTGACCTTTGACCTCGTGACCCCAAAATCTAATCAGCTCATTGGCTCTGCACGATACATCATGACCTAAGTTTGGCGGGAATCCATCAATCGGTTCTTGGGATAACGCGATCACGAGAACGGGACGTACGGACGGACGGACGACCCAAACACATAATGCCTTCGGGTACTTTGTAGCGGAGGCATTAAAAACTAAATGACTTAAAATAACTAAATTTACAATGTGTGTTTTTTTCTGATAACATCAGCACGGCAAAGTCTCTATCGAAAATTTCATGAAAAATTACGTCAAGATAAGGTGTAGTTGATTTCTACTTCATATAATGTTCGACAGCATGTCGACAGCTGGTAATGAAATGCCGAACATCTTAAATATGAAAAGTGAATGAGAGGACTATCGGAGAAGGGAAATAAAATTGTCTTCGATAATATTAGGACAGCCTGTATGCTCACCAAATGCTATGAAGTTTCAATTCTAATGCTAATGAATCTGGTCGAAATTCGCCATGTTATTAGCTTCTTCCGACCATGCTGCATGTCGCGCCCCGTCCATCTCTGAAGCAACCCTATTGCCCTCTGTCAGACGGTGTCGGGTGCCCCCAATTCCTAGACCACACTCAGGGCAACGGCTCGCCTGTGTGGCGCCACCACATTCCCCAATGGCGTAGACATGCCCTCTGGGGCATTTAAACCAATGACCTTTGGTCAGACCTATGGCGGCGACTATTTCCTTCCTCTCTTTCTCGGTAATTCCCAACCCACCGGACTTGGAATCGATTTTCTTGAGAAGACTTTTGACCTCATCTGCTCGCTGGGCAGTCAAAGCCTTCCCGTCAAAGAGTTGAAGCTCGGCGGCCTTTACCTCTTGGCTTACTTTGTCATGAGCAGCTGGTTTCTCGTCCAGGATCCGGAAGAAATTTAGGGCTAGGTGGAGCCTCTTTGCTTCTCTGTTGGCGTCATCGGTCTGCTGCTGGGACATCCTGTCGATGGGCTCCTGGCACAACCAGGTTTGCAGGCCAACTATCTCACTCTTCATCTGATTCACGTACTGCTGATTAAGGAATGGAGATTGCAGCGATTGCAATGCTTTATCCAGGTCTCTCATTTCCTTCAGAAAACGGACTCTATTTTTCAAAGCGGTGATTTGTCCGTGGCTCAACGCAGACGTCGAACTGACCATGCCTTGGAATCGGCGGGCATCGCTTGTGATGGCGAAAATATCCATGTTCTTAAGTCTTTTTTGTAGGTTCTGACGGAGATAGTGGATTGTGTTTTCGTCGCCGAAGATGGTTCTTTTAACAGCATTTATATCATCCAGTGCTTGTTTGATAAGGTTTCCGTATCGCAGATTACGTCTGATCGGTGTTTTGCACCATGGACACTCTTTCAGCTGCCAAATGAAACAAAAACACTCAGAAATGAATTTTTCATCTATATTTCACGTGTACTTTTTTCTCTTTTTGATTTTATTGAAGCAATGAAAAAAATATTCATTCGATCACGTGAAAACATCTTAGACTAAAGAGGCAAACTCTAATTATTCCAAAATTGTGTCGAAACAGAAATGAATAGTCGTCACAAAATTCTTTTTATCAAAACAGCAAAACGGAGTTATGAGCAAATGAAAAAGTTATCGTTTTCCACCGCGTTCTTAGTTTAAATGTATAAAAATGACATAAATCTTCGAAGGAACTGAAGAAAAAAATTAACGCCATACAATTCTTGGCTACCTTAATGGAGATCGCCTCTGACGTGTCCTTGCTTCCACTATCCGTCTTCATCCATTTGTCCAGGGCATCCGCTTCAATCACGTGCTTACAGTCCTCTAACTCCACAAACCTAAACGGGAGAGATGATATGTGCGGAAATTTAATTTCCGTGATTGATCTATTTCAATTTAAAAACAAATATTGTTGTTAAAATCGTTGAAATCTGTAAATTGATGGCACACGTAAATAAATAGTAAAGGTAAGATTTGTATTTATGCAGGTATTGTCATTATTTAAGAAAAAGGAATTCTTACCGAGCATTAACGTCGTCTTCATCGCCAAAGAGGATCCTAGTAACTTCCTCCTTATCACAGATTCTGCACTTCTTGGGGCACGGTTCACCACAGAGACCGATACAAGGGTGGCCACACTTCAGCAGGAGTGTACAAGGGTCGTTACAAGCACGTCTGTCGCATGGTTTTCCACATTTTGCCCCACAGCTAAAATGTTGACAACGCCAAGTGCACCTCTCTGCACAAGGGACACAAGGTTCTCCACAATTTTTCTTGCATTTGCTATGCTGACATCTGTTTTCGCACCTCCTTGAGCACGGTGGACAATCCGCAGCACATGTCGACCGGCAAGGGTGACCGCAAACGAGTGTACGATCACATCTTTCTCGGCAGAATGCATGAAGACGTCCTTGGAGGCACTTGCCGCATGAGCCCTTGCACGAATGTTCACAACTCAGAATCTTATCACATGGCTCCGAACAGGACTCAGGACCAGCAGAGCATTTGTCGAGTACATTATGGCCACAAGGAAAGTCAGACCGACGAATTATTTCCTCGCATAACATTGTACAGCTCTTTCCACACAGCTCCTTGCATTGATGCCCGCAATCCAGTCTCCTGCGGCATGGAGATTCGCAGATTACTTCTGCATTGCTTTTGTAGCAAGGCACCTTCTGGACATGACCACAAGGCAGTGTCTTATTAACAGATTTTTTGCACTGCGTGTCACAAGGTTGGTAGCACTGTTTCATGCATCGATGACCTAAGGGGCAAATTGTCCGAGTACACTTTTGACGGCACTTGTAGTTTTCATGTTTCATGTCGGTAGTGTGGCATGGCATTCGGCAAACATGACCACATGTAAGACGTGCCTCACATGGTAAGGAACAACCGCCTTCTGGAACTTTTGAGAAATCCGCCTCACTTGATACCTCATTTCGTGTCCCTATGTGATTTCTGCACTGGAGCACAAGGGATTTTCCGATGGTGCCATAGATTTCAGCGTCCTTCACGATTTCCCTCCACAAGTTTGGCCCACTTGGGTTTTGTTGTGCAAGGAGTTTGAAATTTCCGATGCAGTAGAGACCCTTTCTTGCTCTCGAGAGCGCTACGCAGATTCTGTTGTCGATCTTCAAGAAACCAGTACTTCCCTCCTCGTTGCTGCGAACGAGAGAGAGTAGAATTATGTCGTTTTCCTCTCCCTGGAAGTTGTCAACTGTCGCAACTCTGACACCTTCAAAGTCAATCTTTTTCATCAACCCCTTGAAGGCAAAGAGTTGACCGGAATAGGTAGTCAAGATGGTGATCTGCTCTGGAAGGTAGCCCTGCTGCAAGAAGTACCTACAAAGTCCTACCAAGAACTTGGCCTCGTGAATGTTGGAGTGACTCTTCATTTCATCCACATAGTCTTCCTCAATTTCATGATGAATGAAGAAGATGTTCTTCGTAACCCCTTGGATATCGTCGAACCCCTTCACACAGTCGTCATCTTTGAGAGATGGGTACAATCTGTCCATCCTCATGAGTCGGGAAATTTCAGGCCTCATCCTATGTTGTAGAACCAGTTGCTGATAAGGTACATCATTGTTGATCATACGTTCAAACAGAGATATGTCCAGGTTATACTGCGTACCTAATTTGAAGACCGTAGGACTTGGCCGAAGTTGTTGGTGATCTCCAATCAATATGAGATGTTGACATGACTCAGTCAATGCAGTCACAATATGGGCTTCTAACACCTCTGCAGCTTCCTCAACCACCATAATTCTCGGCTGGATTCTCTGAAGAAGCATATGGAACTTGGCAGCTCCAGTTGTTGTCATTCCAACGACTGAGGCATTTTTGAGGATCTCATAATCTTCTTGACTGCGTGCCTCTCGTAGCTCCTGACAAACATTTGTAAATTTCCGTTGCTTATCTACGAGCTGACGATGAGATTCATGGCGATGTAAATGAGCCCAATAATGGTATAATCTCCATCGCTTTCCTTCTTCAAGACCCCAGACGTCCCTAACGGCGTTTGCCTCTTGGTCGGACATTCGTTCACTACTCCTGAGCTTTCTCTCCAAGTTGTGCTTCCTATTGCTGACCTGCCGTCGGTCTTGTTGCCACCCTCCCGCATCCAAGTTGTCAAGATCGTCAAGTCGAAAAGCCAATGTGTCATCATCAAAGTTAGCATTCGCATCGCCTGTGAATATTCTATCTCGTGGGTAGTCAACGTCCAGTCGTCTCGTCTCGTCAAGAAGATCCGCCTCCTCTAAGATATTGAGCTCTTCTTTTCTTTTGTCATCTTCTTCATGTTTTAGTCCGATATCTTCAGGAACATCAAGCTCCTCAGATGGACATCTCTTCTGAATATAACCAAGGAGCCAATGGACAAGGAAGGATTGCCCATCTACTTCAAAGATATTTCCTTGGTTAAGGCTTGTTTCTTGTGCATCAGTCATGTGCTTCATAAGTACTCTTTCATGGAGTAGGCCCTTCTTCGTATGGTTAATCTTGTCCTGAAGGCATTTGACTTCTTTCCCAAGACTTTCGATTTCTCCATGAACCTCCCCAATTCTACGTCTCACGTGACGAGGTGTCTCTTCTCGAAGCTTTGAGCTCCTGAGTGAATTGAGGTTGAACCGCTTCAGAGCCTCGCTAGAACTTCGGCCACCGACTCTCACGATACCTTCACTGTTATAAGTTGCAACTCCTTCCAGAAACTGATCTAAAGCATGGTTTGTATAGCAAACGAGTAGGATTGGTCTGTTCGCATGGCCTGTGCGTCCGGCATGTCCTAGAACTTGAGCTTCTTTCCAAATTTGCTTGTTTTGGAGAAGAGTGTGAACTATCTTCAACCCGATGTAGGTTTTTCCAGTGCCAGGTGGGCCTTGTATGACCGTCATCTCTTGAGTAAGTGCTGCTTGTACGGCTCTAAGCTGGGACTCATCAAGACCAGTGTTCCCTAGTCTTGTCCATTCACGATCATCAAGAATCCTCACGGTCTTTATACGCATTGCAGTTTGCTTTGCGTTTGGAACATCACCAGATACGATAGGTGATAGGTCATATTCAATGGAGCGATCGTTCCGGATGTAGGCAGGTGGACGAATATTTGGTGATGCTGATATGATGTAATCAGTCAGGGGCATTGACTGCTCAGTGACATGTTGTATGCGGCTCAGGACATGTCGGTAAGCTTCGAAGTATGCTGAAGACTCTGCCATGATGAATGTCTTTTCAGTGAAGATCTCTGCAATTTCTTCGTCCCTCTCGAGCTTGATTTCAATGAAGCCTTTAGCCAAATCATCAGGCTTTCGGTTTGCAACTGTACCGAAGACGAGAGTCTTGAAATCATCAGGTGACAAGATGACGAGTGAACCATAGATCAGTCGCTTCGACGATTGCCAACGAACGCCTGTGAGTTTAGACTCATCGAAGTGAATTCTGAACGTAACTCCAGTTTGTGAGTACAGTGGTTCGTCCAGTGTTACATCATAGTATAGACGAATGTCTTGAACGCGTTTATCGCATTTCCCTGGTCGAGCTGTTGCTATCTTATACTCACTAATACCTTCTCTAAGTGGGCGGACAAAGTCTTCTCGAAGAAGACGAAATTGGACATCAAGATAATGTTCGACACTTTCATACTTTCCCTTCTTAATGTGTTTTCGAAGGTAAAGACGCAGAGAATTATCTGTAAGTTCATTAGAGGTTGGAAACACACTGAGCTCACGGAAATTATCTGGAGGGGGTGTTGTGGGTTCGAAGTCCGTACGCGTCTTCTTAAGCTTTTCCTGTTGGATTGTCTCGTGAAATTTCACAAGTTGGCGTACCTCTTCTTGAATTGTCTCATCGACAAGTATGTTCCTCTTCGCTGCGTATCTGACAGCATCTTCAAGGAGTGGCGCAGCAACTTCAACATCTGTCAAGTACCTTGGAAGGCGTTGCTGTAGCTCTGACAGGACATTTGCGATATCCTGAATGCAACTAGGCATGACCCGTAGCCTGGGTTTGCTTCTCTCGGTTCTCATCACAATAAGATGGAGGTTGAGATGGTTGCTGATGAACTTTTTCCTTCCGAGCATATCTAACAGCATGTTGATAGTTTCATTGGACACCTGCGCCTGGCAGACATGGTGAAAGACCTGAAACAACAGCGATATCAGGTCATAGCGTATATCCGTCATTTCTAGAAGCTTGCTCAGTCCTTGCTTGAGAGAACCTAACTCTTGTACTGCGTCGTCGGGGTCTTTTAACAGAAGCTGTTTTAGTGTTTTATAGGCTACTGGATAAACCACACGAGGGCCCCTCGCTTGGTTGTGGTGAGGTTCGCCGCGCCGATCCCTACATTTTAGAAAATTTGATAAAGAGAAAACACAAGTAATCACAAAAGTTTATATTCTACGTAATTAGAAGAATAAAAAGTGAATTGTATATCCTGTCCAGAAAGTGTTGGTTTATGAGAAAATATCCGATTTTTATTGATATTTCAATTCTATGCGAAATGCAAATTTCTCACTACTTGTGTCACAATATTGCTTTTCTTTGAACTTCATGTTCATGTTCTTGTCCTTTGTTTCCCGTTTCTGAGTCTCATACGGGTTGTACCCAAACTAATGCGAGGAGATATTAATTGGTAACATATCAAAATTACACAACCACCCTCAATGAAATTTCGTAGACTATGCTGTAGAAGTGTCGCCTGAACTAGATGTGAATTTCACAAGGGTATATGCTACAACTGCAAAGTTATGACTGTTTTGCTATTAAAGACATACGAATTTCCAAATGGTACAATTAATGTATATATTTCGCTTCTGCAGTTCACGACAAATGGTCATTCTAACTCATAATTTCATGGTGAAATCACCACTGAACCATTCCAGATTTAGATTAATGCATTCGTCAATTGCCATGAATATGAGTTTAAAATATATTTTAAGTACAAGAAACAAAAGAAACTATTCCAAGAAATTTTTGGTGCAAAAAATATTCTTACTATCTTCAGCTTATTCATATTTCGATCACCATGACGTAAGCAATTTACTGTAGGAAACAACCGAGTTCTGTTTTACAATAAAATAACAAATTTATTACTTATTTAGCTATTCAAATATCGATTTCAAGCTAAGCAACGAACATTAAACATTGTTTTTAAGATATGCATTCTCAAGAGATCCATTAACACTACGTAACATGTTTCTCCGCATTATATTTAATTGATTTGATATGATCATTATCTCTTTATGTAAAGACACTAAAGATATTTTGTTACCGTAATGCTTGCGTAAATTACATTAACATAAATAGTGACACCACTTCAGTAACGAGAATTTAAGTTTATTAGAAAGCTAGCCAGTGAATATTCATGGGCAAGGTGTACACTTAATTTGGAGGTGCAATTCAACGCACGAAATATGGAACAGATACAAAGTACTTCGCTTTACAAAAATGATAATATCTTTTTTACATTGGACCTTTGTAAAATTCACGCAAATATTAGGAGATATTACTACAACATTGCCTAAGAAGTTTCGCTGAGAATGGATGAGCACTTATTGAAGATGTTACCAATCAAATTCTCGTTGCATTTTTTTAGACACCCCATATGCTAGTCCATGTTCAAAGTTCAGTCAGTGACTTCCTTTAATAATAATAATTCAGCACACTGAAATTCAAGTTAGTAAAACTAATAGATAGCATGCATTTTTGTAATGGTCCAACAGTTATCCAATTACATAGTATCCCTTATAAGGTCGTTATCTCGCAAACTTTAAGTTTAATTCTGCGACGTTGGAATAACAATGTCGTCAATTGTCCTAAAAGTTATTTATGAAATAAATGTCACTTCCATAAAGGTCTGTAACCATTTTCAGGAAATCCATTTTGCGTTTTCTGATTCATTTATACCTCAGTCAAACCGTCCGCAGCCGACATAAAAAAAAAAAATTCTTGACCATTCAGTGTAAAATGCTTTCTATGCGTCTACCGTAATTTTGGTGTTCTCTTCTGGAGTTGGTCTTGTCAGTGTGACTGAGGTATCAGAAGTCATTTCAATTTGCGGCTCACCCATTTCCCTGAGCTCCAGCATCGTCATGTTCCTTTTCTTCTCCTCTTGGTTGGTTGACTACTCCTCGGTCCCTTGCTCCCATTTCTCTCCTTCTCCGATGGCGATCTTTTCCGTCTTCCTCTTTATCCCTTCTCCACCTCCCTGCTCCACAGTCACCTCCTCTGGCATCCCTTCCGTCTCTCCATCCCCCTCTTTCTTCCATTCTCCTATCTCGACGTCCTCCGTCTTCGTCCCTGTCTCTCCTCCATCCTCCCCTGTCATCTCCTCGCCTCCCTCTTTCTCTGCCACCTTGGTAGCAGACCCACTGTCCACCTCTCTCATGTTCTATCCTCCAAGGTGTGTTATTTACTTTACATCTTCTAGAATAGAACATAAACAACAGTGTAATTTACCGAGAGAGCAATTAACACTTGGTATAATACAGTGCGTCCCAGAAAAAACGAAACCGAGAAGTATAGATGTTTTATCATAACTTAATCACAACCATAATTAATGAATGATACATATTTGGAAAGCTTAGAGTCTCCTCTTTCAGTTGATGCTACTCACGTGATGCATATTTCACGCATGAGCGATTCAAAGCAATTTGAAGGAAGGAAACCAAAAAGTAATTTGGCGGGCGGTATCTGAATTTCAAAGAAAATTTCATATTTCTAGAAAGTTCATTTTCTGCTCTTTCATATGATACCTCAATCAAGAAAAATGAGCCCAGAATAACAAAGTTCTGTTTGTTTAAAGTAGCCCTTACATTTTCATAATTTTAACAAACGAATTCGTTTTTACTGGGTGCCTGCCGTAGCAAAAAGCAGATTTGAAAAAAGACTTAACTCCGTTTCGTTGACAATCAGCCATGCATGAAGACTCTCGTCTATGGCTGATTGTCAACGAAACGGAAATAAGTCTTTTGTTAATTTTGTTTCCATGATTAATCAAATATTTGATTTTTATATTGCTTTACACTAAAAATAATCACAGGATTGTCTGGGGTGCAAGGTCCACCTGCTCCATATATGTTGTATGTGTTATTTTGCGGATAATACCACTTTCCGTTCTACCATTCATCTTCAATAATAGAATGTTTCAGCACCGCGGGTCTTTGGTAATTCCTATCCAGTTCTCATGCATGTTCAATAAATATTGCGCAATGTCACCATGCAGGTGTGACGTGTCGGGATGGTCATGCGCAATCCGCTAACATTCTGCATCACGCAATATGGGGCACTCATGTTAAAGATAAATGAAACTTGAAGCTTTTTTTAACTTGGCGTTGTTGATCTTAAAAGAAAATTTCTTCAGTGAGTAAGCTTCTCAACTCATATTAGGTCCTATCAATCCAGTAGTCCAAATAGAAGAGGTGGTTGAGTTTAGTGGCGTGCTACAGGGGGAATGGGCGGCTCCAGAAATTTGTAAAAGAGCGGGAGAGGAAATTAAGAAATAATTTGTAACAAACTAATCAATTTTTAACAACACCCACTGGTACTCTTTAGCCAAGCGTACAAACGCTTGTGACCCACCCATCACCTCCCCTTCCCCAGAATGGGCCCCTGCATGGGTCTAGTGAATAAAGGGCACCGTCATTATTTGAGGCCAGTGGTCTTATTTGGTGGCTGGCATGCGAATAGAACATTTCGTAGTTAGCACATGGGTCAAATGATCCCAAATATCCACAGATCTTATACTCATGGAGAAGCCCCACTTTATGTATTTTAGAATAATCAATGTCAAAGTCATGTATGTGCTTCATGAAAAGCTTTCGTTTGCCTTTTCCTTCATAGAATGTATAGGTGCACACATGAATAATGATTATACAAAATGAGCACGTATTCCTGTCGGTGGGTTTTACAATTTTATCAGAAATTACCTTTATCTGCCCATGCGCAGATAGTATTTACGAAAACGCACCCGCCCCTTTCGCTCTTTCTCTCTCTCTCTCTCTCTCTCCCTCCCTCTCTCTCTCTCTCTCTCTCTCTTCATTTCCTCTACGATTCGACTGAGGACCCCCCCCCCCGTAGACTTCTAAAGACTACGCAAACAGATGAGTCCCCGGTTACGCCCCTGTCCATCATCCCGGAACCCCATACATTGATTCTTTGGTTCATCATCTCTCAAGTTTTGACTGAAAGTAAACTCAATGCAAATCATATTCACGATGTTTGACAGCAGAATCCCACATCCCCCAAACCCCCAACCTACACATTAATGATAAACTTGAGTTCTGGTTAAAAAAAAAAAAAAATGAATTCTCACAGAATCTAACGAAACTTACACTGAATGTTCAAGATTACAAATAAATGTCATGTGCCAAACAATTTTGGAAGAAAATGTATACTGGCTGAGTAATGAGCATAGAAAGATAAGGAAATCAGGGTAGTACTGGCCCCGACACTATGTGTGTTGTCCCATATACATCTTTCTGTGTAAGTGATTGTTACTTTACCAAGACTCTGCCAAATTTATGATGATTTTGATGACTCCAGAACCTTGCATTACACACCATTACTTACATGCTATATGATCAACTTTTCTGATCCATTCCACACCTTTTCTTTCACAATGCAATCGCATTACAGAACTCAAGTTTATCTTTAACCATTGTATCCCTTTTTTCATTAATTACTAGTTCTGGCTTTGTGTTTTTATCTTTATTGTTATACCTCTGTCATTATTTTCATCATGACACCTATCACAACTTATTTACCATAAAGATAGTAATGATCATGTCAGATCAATAGCACAATGTAGATTTGTTCTGAAAGGTACAATTATCGGTTATCCATGATGCGAATGAGAAAAAGACCACCTCGCTTCGTGAATATGAGGTGATAGTTGACAGAATATTTGGTAGTTGGAATGAGCTGAAGCCTCTAAGACCCTCCCCCACCCCCCTCCGACACACACACACACACTGACAAACACATTTATTGCCTCGTATGTATGACCCCCTCCCCCTCCCCTATTGTAGATGGATCAAAGCCCCTGCAAATGAGGAAAACCACTGACTCGATACACAGTACAAATACCACAGTGGTAAAAGTAGAACAAAGTTCGGAGATAAGCTTCATCAGTTTATTCATATTCTGATTCGTTACATGATTCTTAACAACAAGAACATGAAGCAAAAACGTGGGTTCTATAGGCATGTGAACGAAACAGCCAAGAAGCAATCGGAAATGATATTGATTATGCATTACATATGACTTGATGTCTTGATGTATGCTGTCACGTTCGAAACGATCAAAATAAAAAGAAATTGGATCAATATTGTTGAAAATCACAAGCACCGCAAACGAAAATGAGATCATTGGACTCCTCATATGGCATGAAAGTTGGTCCAAACGAAAAAAAAGGAGATTTGTTTTACTGTTCTGTTTCATGAACACGTATGAGTTTAAACCTAGGTTGAATAAATCTCCATTATAAAATTGAATGCCTATGAATCATGCAATTGTAATAAACGACCGTGAGGATACAAAATCAATATTATACTATAATGTCAATCTTTCTTCCCGGATTCTGATAATAAGAGTAATTTCTCAATATTTTAGTACTTGTCATCAGCAAATATTCTTCAATTTGGAAGTAAATTCTTTCATCGGCTTTCATCTCATAAACTGCTCTTCTTTTTTAACCTCAACAACGTTAATAGTAGATGATAGAAATTTATTCTACATGTAATGAAGAATTTCACAAAACCTTGATATGAAAATCTTGATATCTATACATAATAGAATTTTGTAGTGCCTATATCCACCAATAAAATTCATTAAAGTTCTACCAATGTGTCACGATTCTATCTTATATCTCTATAGATACGATACATATTTTTCACCAGCTGAATGACCAAGGAGTATACATATCTCTTCTATCTTAATAATATCATCGCTTCTAATTAAACCTATCAATTACAAAAAATCATGAGTAGTCAAATGAACTTTAAACATGAAAAGTGACTGCATGGATCAATACGCTACACAAAATAACATTCATGCACATCAATTTTCTATTTACATCTTGGGGGATATAATGGGAAAATCGTGATTTTTAACAATGCTTCATTTTCTTAGGAGGATGGTGGTTCATGTAATTCCAACCAAGAGACAAAATTCATATGTTAATCCTTATAATTCACCTTGCACAGACACAGTTAAGAGTAGCATACTGTTAATTGCACAGCATCATCTCACGGTCAACGTGCCAACACTGTACAACAAAATAATTGATTTCCACTTCGCTGCGAGAACCAACGAGACCATACTCACTATGAATATGACGGACAAAGAAAGAGGACAAAATATACAGTTCCTCATTCTACCCTGAACAATTGCTGTGGTAGACAAAGGAACATCCCTTCACTGCTACTATGTAAAAATGTGTAGAACAGGTGTCACGTGCATATTCACCTGTTTTACACATTTTTACATAATAGCAGTGAAGGGATGTTCCTTTGTCTACAACTGCAATTGTTGAGGGTAGAATGAGGAACTGTTTATTTCGTCCGCTTTCTTTGTCCGTCATGTTCATAGTGACTGCTACAGTCGACCTGACATGACGCTAGAAGGGATGTTGCGGTAGGGCTTCTAGTAAAATATTGCACTAAAACAACTTTGAATCGTTTGGATACGATCAATATTTGTTTAAAGTTCATTTTTTGTCCGATTGTGATACTCTAATCCTGCTTGATGTAAGCTCATGTACGCCTCATCAGTGCATGTATTAAGCGAAGATCAAGAAAGTGGAGATCCATTTACAACATATTGATACGGCTTTGTATTCTTATAAAGACATATATCTGTGCGTGTTCTTCTATTCTATATGGTACTATTCAAGTATCAAACAGGGAAAAGGTGCGTTAAAAAAAACATATCTTTCTGCGCCGGTATAGGATTGAAAAAATCCGCACCTAAAAAGTACAGATTGTGTGATAGCATGGACAGCGGAGGAATATAATTTTTTTCATATAAAAGTCGAGTGATGTTTTAGTATTCGGAGGGCAGCAAAGCGAAGTGTTATAGAGCAAATGATCCGCTTGAAATAAAAACAGAAAATATAAAGAATATTTAAATAGGTTACGAAACGATTAAAATTAATATACATCACAAAGCGCATGCAATAATGATGGTTGACATATACTTTGATGCTCTCTCTTAAACTAGCATTTCTCTGCTCAGGCCAATTTTATGCCCCTTAAGAGTAGCCATTGCTCACTTGGTCAATACCAATTGTTTCGGTTTTTTTACAATTGTAATCCTTTAAATGACACATAGAATACTTGTTGTCGTGCATATTGTAGTTTAGCATATCTTCCAAAAGCCCTTAAAACAAATAATGAAAGTTAATTCCAATGAAGGATACTGACACCGACATATTATAAACAGATTAAAAAGACTTCGGCCAATCAGTGTGTTACGAGTTCGTTATTCTTTTATTCCTAACGCGTTATACATTTCTATAAACTCAATAACAGCTTAAATTAATTACAATCTTTCAATACAGCACATCTGGGTAACATCAAAGTTGCGAAGGTCAGTAGAATTCATAAACCGTGTTTGATATTAAATGTAAACATATTCCTGCAAAATGTCTAGCAATATCTGATGTACAAAGATTGTGATCACATATTCAGGCATAAAACGGGACATAGACTCTTTGGTAGACTCCTCTGCGACCACCCCTTCTACTTCGACCTCTCCTTCCACGTCCTCGTCCCCTAACCGGCTGGTCTTGCTGACCACCTATACCTCGCTGACCAGGCAGAAGTCTCTGAGCGGGCTCTATCCTGCTCAGCCTTCTCCAAGTCGCAGTCCTCGCACGCACCCTTCTTGAGCTGATGATTCGAAACAGGATATCCTTTGGCACAAGTAAACCACATGGTTACGTCGATAGAAAGACGCGGAGGGCGTTTAAAAGTCAGTAGAACAATGCCAGTATGGCTGATCCCATTAGCACTGCAAATCCTTATATGCTAATGTCATATTCCTATCCCGGCCTATATGGAGAAGTCTGGTTACTTCTGTTGATTCTGTTGCTCCCCCCCCCCCCCCTCAGTATTTCGGCCAAGTCACACACGATCGTCACTCGATTCATCTCAATCCAGAGGTCTTTCGAGCTGATCTACGAGTGCATTCGGTGAAAACATGCTTTGTCTGTGCAGTTCCTCTGCTGATGCCTGGAGTAGTTCATGAAGCTTGTCCAAAATAATTATATGTTCCCCCAATGCCCCAAAGTAAAACAGCGTTGAGTAAATCTCTGTTGTTGATTTAAGTGGCAAAAGCCGAATGGTTTCCCTTGCCGACATGACGGCTGAGTTGGCTCTACTCAGGAGATGCTCGTCCTCAATGCTATTGCGAGCATATTGTAGCTTTTCTACGATTCGCGGCTTATTCGCTTAATAAGATGCTCTCATTATTGTAGCGATGAATCGACTGAATTGGTTTTTCACATCCTGGGCAGGTTTTTACATTGAAAAAGATTTGTTTTTTTACAGGAAAGACATGGTGCACCATGTCAGGGCGCATTCGTGTCCGCACACCAGTTTTGTCTGACATGTCTCAATGCAGGGCTGATGGTAACGACCTTGTGAGCATTTTCCACAGATCCATTTGCACTTGTGCCCACATATCAAGATCTTCTCACAAGCAATGTAGCATGCGTCGCTTTCATCGCAGCATTTAACGGTTACCTCATGACCACATGGCCAGTCATCTCTGGTGATCATCTCTGTGCAGTTCTCAGTGCAATTCACCCCGCACCTTTCCTTGCAAATGTGGTCACATGGAAGCTGCTTACTGCATCTTGCTTTGCATACTACTCTTTCTACTTCGGTCGAACAAGCTATCTTCAATCTGTGACCGCAAGGCAAGTTTTTCTCTACAAGTTCGGAACATTTACTGTTATGGCAGCACTTCTCTATGATTTCGTGTCCACATGAACGATTTTTTCTGGTTATCTTATTGCACCGAACATGGTCAATACTTCCGGAACAGTGAAGAGTATGCGTATGTCCACATGACAGGGTTTTCTCAACATTTTCCTTGCATCTGATGTTCTTTGGATCTTTATGACACGCTGCTTGGCAGGTATGGTTACATCCCAGAACTTTCAAGACTATCTCATCACATCGTCCACTTCCATTACACTTCTCTGTCTTTCTGTGGCCGCACTGCAGTTCCTTGTTGATGATGACCTCGCACTCCGTTTCAAGTCCCGCCGTTGACATGTGGCAAGGAATAGATTGGACGTGTGAGCAACTTAAAGTTTTGTCAACCTTTTCCTTGCACTTGATGGACCGAATGTTGGTCTTACACTCCGTTTTGCAGACATGACGGCAGGGCAGAATCTTCTCCACAATGACTGAACAAGAGGCCGAGCAAAGATCTGAGCAGAGCATTGGACATTTGTGGTTTCTCTCACAAATAACCTTGGAGCAAGGAGCCTTGCAGTTGTAGCCGAGATGCTTTAGATCCGTTGGGTGACACTTTAATCGACAAACGTGTCCACAGTCCAGCCTGGTATCACAGTCTCTACTACATCCTCCTAGTGGTACCTTCTTGAAGTCATCGGCAGTTTTCACCGCTGTCCCCTCTTCTGGATGATTGGTGCATTGCAGCGTAAGGGAATCTCCGATAGATCCCAATGCTTCTAGATCTTTCACTATTCCCTTCCATAGCTCACTCTTTTCTGCAAAGAGGGTGAAGTTTCCTACGCAGTAGAGCCCTATCTTCGCTCTTGACAAGGAGACACAGACTCGGTTCGAAATCCCCAAGAATCCAATTTGCCCATGACTGTTGCTCCTCACAAAGGACAGAAGAATGATATCATTCTCTTCTCCCTGGTAGTTGTCTATTGAAGTAACTTTGACTCCCTCAAACCGGCTACGGTCCATCATCTGCTTTATTTTCAGGAGCTGACCGGTATAAGCTGTGAGGATTGTAACCTTATCAGGTTCATACCCCTGCTGTAGGAAGTAGTAACACAATGCTACTACGACTCTGGCCTCATGGAGATTGTAGTGGCTCTGAGTATCGTCCATTTCATCTTCTGGTTCTGCGTGATCTAGGAAGAAGATATCCTTTTGAACTGCTTTCACATTTCCGTATCGCTTCACCGTGTCATGGTCTTGGAGGTTGTCGTAGAAGTTCCTTCTCATCAGATCCGACAGCTCGATACGCATCCGATATTGCAGCTTAAGTTGTGAGTAAGGAAATTCGTTTTTGATAAGTCTTTCAAACAATGAAACGTCCAGATGATACTTCTTTGCCAGGTAGTACACGTTCGGTTTCGGCCGAAGTTGTTGATGATCTCCAATGAGAATGAGCTGTTGACATGACGCATTTAATGCCGTGATGATGTGTGCCTCCAGTACCTCAGCTGCTTCCTCTACTACTACGATCTTTGGCCGGACTCTCTGCAAAACCTTCTGGTGATTAGCCGCTCCAGTTGTAGTCATACCGATTATAGTTGCCTGTCGAAGGACTTGGTATTTCTGTACGTGTTTTGCTTCATCTAGCTCACCACAACGTTGCTTGAATTTAAGCTCATTTGCTGGCAGTTTCCCTTTCAACTGTTGCAGATAGTTGCGCAACCAAACATGGTAAAGTGCCCATCGATCGTTTGGACGCATACGCCAAACATCCATAATTGATTGAAGAGCACGTGGATCGAGAACATCTTTGCCAGATATCTTTCTTTGGACGTACCTCCGCAAGGTACCGTCCTCTGCTTTGTTCAGATCATCTAAGTCAAGGCCAAGGAAAGGTTGGCCTTCGTCTTCCTCTTCATCAGAACCTTCCTCACCATATTCGTCATCAAACATTCTTTTAGACTCGATGGC
The DNA here is from genome assembly GCA_035222895.1 of Strongylocentrotus droebachiensis. Taxonomy (NCBI): domain Eukaryota; kingdom Metazoa; phylum Echinodermata; class Echinoidea; order Camarodonta; family Strongylocentrotidae; genus Strongylocentrotus; species Strongylocentrotus droebachiensis. The sequence goes on from JAVYIG010007403.1 coordinate 101,459, forward strand.
ACTTCGTTCATATTCTACCTCGACTGTTGCTCTATTTGCCACAGGATCATGCTTTGTGCTTTTTCCACTCTCTTCTTCTTGCAGGTTATTTCTCTGTATAAGAGTATTCCGATTCCATTGCTGGTTCAAATCTCTGTCATTATGATGTTCACATAGAAGCCACTCTACGAGCCAAGAGTTTGACTGTTTCAGATGAGAAAAACGCAGGAGGCTGTTGTAATGCTGTCGTGACATAAAAGGCCTAGTTCGTACTCGTTGATTATCCCATTTCTTGCACCCTCTATCCTAGCTTGCGTTCTCTCCACACGCCTCTTGCGGCGACAACTTCATTCTTGACATGACGAACCCTTCGTTGAACGTACTCTTCATCGTGTATTCCCCTCCGACCAACCATCCGATTAAGGTTGAAGGACTGCAACTTCTCACTCTTGCTACGGCTTCCAACTCGAACGATTCCAGTGTCATGGAATGTTAAGATCCCTTCCAGAAACTGATCTAGCGCATGATTTGTGTAGCACACGAGTAGATAGGGCTAGGGTTTTCTTTACTTGACCAGACTCTCTGTTAAGGAGAAGAGTCTCTATGATCTTCAGACCTATGTACGTCTTGCCGGTACCTGGTGGACCCTGTATGACAGAGAGTTCTTTGGTGAGAGCTGTCTTGCAGCTTCATATTGTGATTGGTCGAGCTGTACATCGTCAATATCGGGCAAGCACCATCGTCAAGCACGTCAAATGTTGGAGAGCATCCTCGTTTGTCTTTCAGCAGAGGCGAGATATCGATACTACATGAACTGATGAACATTTCACCGTTTTCAGTTACCATCACATCTTGGAGATACCTGGGTGGCTTTACATCATGAAACATCCTCAAAGTGTATTGGGAAAACGGCAAGCATGGCCAGACATTCCCTGGAGAGCAAGAAGAACCGGGCGATAAGCTTCAAAGAAGACAGATGACTCTGCCATCACAAAACTCTTATTCTGTAGACATGATGCATCTTCTCGGTCGACCAATGCTATGGCTACCATTCCCTTCTCTAGATCTTTTACGTCCCGATTGGCCACTGTAGCAAATATGTAGGACTTGAAATCATCCGTTGATAGGATGAGCAATGATCCGTACA
>JAVYIG010007404.1:0-102577 GCA_035222895.1 Strongylocentrotus droebachiensis
ACTAAACACTGAAGCATTCTTCATGGCATTGGAGCAACCTCCAGTATTAAGGGTGAGCAACGACAGCGTCATAAAAAGGGAGAGAAAGGCATGCAGGTCTACGCTCATATTACATAAGAAGATGGCCATATTAGATATCTAAATTTTTGATCAATTTGTAAATCCTCTGCTGTGTACTTTTAGTAAACAGAGGACTGTTCCTCAGGGGTCTAAGTTGTCTTACAAGTCCTGATATGTTGGAAGTGAATTTTCTCGCTACCTCTAGAGGTTTTTTCCGTGCTTTGACAATCTTTAGAAATTTGCAAATTTCCTTTGAAGAGAGGGGTCCTTGACTGGACGGAAAAGAGGAGGCCCAGTCAAAGGATTCATCGTCAGTCTGTGTATCATCCCATACCGCCACGTCATCAGTGTCGACAGTGTCTACCGTGGAAGCGGGAGAGGGTGGGATTGGTGACGCAGGGAGCGATACTGATACAGGGGAGGGAGGTTCTGAGGTCACGGGAGAGGAAACTTTTCTCATTAGTTTCCGCGGTGGGGTAGCAGACACAATTGGAGTAAGTTTAGGGGAGTCTACCAAAGAAGGTTCGGGAGGTTGTTTCCTTTTAACAACATCTGCGAAAAGTCTGGACGGGGCGGGCGGTGCTCCCCAGATGGGGTCGCAAAGGGTTTGGGTCAAAGAAATTGTGGGGGTTACGAGAGGAGGAACTTTGTCCTGGCTACTGCCTGTGGGGTAGCTGCTAGGTGGACTATATTAATGCTACGGGAAACTATCGCAACCGGAGTTGTAGGCCTACGCGCAAGGGCCCCTTCAGCGGTTTCGTCAACCATTGAACGCGAAGAGGCGGGCCTAGGGCTGGAGCCGCTAGGCTTTTCTGTGTGTACTGGGGACGCCCTCAGATTAAGGGTTTCAGGTTCAGACCGTAAGGGTTTAGACACTTTGGGGGGATGTCGTGGGTCAGATTTTCCTTTTGCCTGTGTTGACGTAAGGGTAGAGTTTGCGGACTCATTTGGCCGAGCGGTTTTTTTGCAATTCTTGCCGATATGTCCAGCCTCTCCGCACTCAAAACAGCGAGCCGCCTCAGTGGAAAGAAAAACGCGATAATTGGTGCCTGCGTGAATAAAGTTAACGAAATCGGGTAGGGTAACATTCGGAGTAAGCAGCACCTGGACTTGTCGACGGAAGGACATGATGTGAGCTAGTTGTTTATCCTTGAAACCAATAGGGATGGGACGAATCTGTGAGACTACTTTACAAAAAGCAGAAACTTGTTTTACAAGAACAGAGTTCGGAATTTCTGTGTAAACATTAGATAGTGTGAGACGTGTTGTGGGCAAAACCAAAGGTAAGACTTGTATGAATGCGCCTCTAAAGGTCAAACCATTGTTAACGGCACTCAAGACTGCTTCTTTGGAATTCAGATACATAGCAATACGTTGGTTACTGATACGAGAGGCAGACACTATACAATGAGCTGGAATGGTGTCTACAAACGCTCTTATGTAATCATGAATAGGAACATGTGCTGCAGAACCAAAAACGATACCATTGTTTCTGCTTACGGCCTTGAACGGCTCGGCAGCAGAAACAGGAACGGTATTTTGAGCCGAGCTGGTCCCCGGCTTATCCCGGGAGGCCTGTTCGGCTTCACTGGCCATAGTGGCCAAAAAATTCTTACACAAGGTTACCACAAAAAAAGCATAAAAACTACAAATATTAACACACAAGAAAGGTGGACTTGGTTTGGTATGGTTGTACTGTGTACTAGTAGTACACTAGTATTAAAACTGTAATTATAAACAGTATAATTCCGACAAAACTTACAAAAACTCTGGAGCTCACTCGAGACACGTCCTTTTACAACAAAGAAGAAGAAGAAGAAGAAGAGTTATTCTGAACATGCTGAAATAGTTAATACAATCATTTCTTCGGAATGGAATGACATAGATCTAGGCCTACCTCTTTTTTGTTGAACTTGTTGCAGTTCGAACATCTCCCTGGTACACTCCTCCGCCCGAGGCGCCGGGCGGGTAGGCAGGTACTGCCCTGTCTGCAGCTCGAACGAGTCGAAGTTGACCGCAATCGCAGCAATTTTGTTTTCTAGTTCAAACCCAAAACTGACGTCCTTCCAAAGATCTGCACACTCCTTGAATTTTCTGTTACTCTTCCCACTGAAAGATATCACCTTACTGTGAGTCGAAATTGTATGCATACAGCAAAAACCTGTGTTTTCCTCTGAAACATTCAGTTGTTGACGACAGATTACTACACCTGAAGCTCGAAATAGTGCGCGCCAGTGGTACGTGCACAACACTGCCTGTGATTGGCTAAACAGCTTGAGGCGCTGCAATCTTTACTTGATATATGCACAGTGATTGGACAACCTCTGTGAAGAAGAAAAATGATTTTAGGCACCTTTTTTCCATTTTTTGAGCTTATATGCATTTTTTTCGATTGACGAGTTGTGACTATAATATCAAAATATATTCTTTAATAATATCCACTATTAAAAAAGTAGATGCCGAGCCGAGGTCACGAAACTGACGAATTTTGGGGCTCACCCGGCGGTCTATAACATCCTTTCTGGTATCTCAGTCTCTGCGTGTTATAGAAATGTTCCACAAAATTGCACGTGCAACTATTAAGGGAAATAATGTACCCGTAGAAGGATTAGGCATGGGAAACGCCGCTTCTACATGCTGAATGTCCGTTCGATTATACACCTTCCTCTCTTGTGAGCGAAATTACATGTATATGAACACTCTTCCCTTCCCTCAGGGTGCAGGAGTGGCGTCATTAAGTATGGCAAACAAGGGTATCTATGAAAAGGAAGAGAACATGAATTGTTTAAAATACTGCTTACCGGTATTTACTTAACAATTGTGAATTGTATTATCTATTGACCATTTTTATTTCTCACCTTCTTGGCATTTCTGGTTTTAAAAAAATATATTAATGATATGTGCTTGAGCAAGTTGACCGCCAATGTTATTGTGTGCACAGCAAAAGGCGTCTGTATCTTCGGCTTCATCAAGAACTTGGATGTCTTGCTCTTGATCAGGCTCTCGCAGTTTCTTAGAAATGTTGAAAAGAACGGCACAAGCGTAAAACATGTTGCACGCTCTTGCTGCATCAGTGGATAATCCAAGGTCGATCAGACATCGAAACTTGTTTTTAAGTTGTCCGTTTAACATTTAGATCTTTTCCTCCATTCTTTGGCTGTTTCTACAATGAGGACAGTACCATTTGCCCTTTGGTGGGACGCGAATCATCAGGCAGTCCGTGTGAAACCATTGGATCTTGCAGTTTTTGCCATCACACCCGATCATATCTCCATATGATGGCTTCTCGCAGTAGCACCATACCCTGCCCCCTTCATCGTCGCTCCTCTCTTCTGATGGCACTGCTTCCGGAATCCTAACTCCTCCTTCCGATGATTCAACTGGCTTCTGACACAGCCACTTCCCTACCAGCTCTGGAAGAACACCTGTAACGAAGAAATGCTTTACACTCTGTACTTGTTCGTTAAAAAATTGGATGTCTCTCCAAATGTAGTCTACTACGATGTCCTTTTCAGTCCACAGGACAAACACACCTTTTTCGATCTTCCACACATTCAGTTGCACCTGCATCTGATAGTGATAGGCATAGGTCTTTTTTTAAGTGCCACTTGCCGTCATCGTTGTTCATGCCAAAATCTTTTTTGCCATTCAAACTAGCTAAAAACAATTTACAGTCGACAGTCATAAGTCTATTTCTATAGCGAAAGACTGCCGCTTGTTTAATACATGACACTACATTATACAATCACACAACAATGTAAGTACAGTAGTTAGTCTATTTCTACAGCGGAAGACTGCCGCTCATCAAATTAACAGATGGGTTTACTTTTTCTTTCTGTTTAGGTCCATCATCTTCTCCCGCAGGTAGTTCCGCCATTTTGACAGCTCTTTTTTTGCTCAACCACACCGATGGTCTGCCTCTTGATATGTTTTTAGAAGCAGCCTGTAGATGAGAGCTCCTCTTGCGTCGGAGAGCATCGAGTTTAACATCTTTTACATCATCATACAATTACAAATACAATCCATGTACAGTAACATAATAGATCAGGAAAAAAAGGGGAACCAAAAAAAAGCAGAATCTTGTGGGTGAAAAGTTCCTTCAGTACATTATCATATTCAAAATGTGTGCATGAATGAAAGTAAGAAAATATTTAAAAATTACACTCACACTACATACAAAACTGACAAATCACCAATGATACACACATCCACACATCGTTAGCCTGCCGTACCCACTTCTCATGGAGTGGTACCACGTGTTGTATTCACCAGGGTCGATCCCCATCTCTGTACACTTATCATGAATGGCACATTTCTTCTTTTGTGTCGCGATACGCCTTGCACCCCTTGTCATTGAACACAGGGTTAGCCAAGAGCCACTCCTCGAGCTCCTTCTCTTTGCAAGAAAATTTAGAAATCACTTAGGTGCCCTTTTATTGGTAATCAAATGTGTTTTTTTAACAAGCAGTACATGAGTAATTTTGTGCCCAAACTAGGACTTTGGTTTAGTGATGGTTTACTTTTTCTTTCTGTTTAGGTCCATCTTTTCCCGCAGGTAGTTCCGCCATTTTGACAGCTCTTTTTTTTGCTCAACCACACCGATGGCCTGCCTCTTTATCCGTTTTTCGTAGCAGTCTTTAGATGAGGGGAAAAACAATACCATAGCAATTAATGAAATATGTTAATGGCTCTCCCCCGCCCCTAGCATTGAACAGTGTAAGTCTGGAACCTGTTAAGTCTTGCAGTTTCACATAATTATGACTATCCCAGAAGAGATGCTCGTCTTCCACCATGGTCCTTACTTCTTGCCGTGTATTGTCACAACATTTTTGAACATCTGTTTCCAAGGGTAGCTCTGTCAGTTTGCAAAGTTTAGTTTGATTAAAGAAAATTTTTGTGAATTTATCATTCCAACAAAAATGACAAATCATTGCGTAGTAATAAGTTAAATGCCCCTTTAAACACGGATTGCATCTCATTCATGAAATAAGAACTACTGGAATTATGAATCAATTCTTTAATACCAGCTATGCTGTGACCACAGCAGCCTCCAGGCTTGACAGGCTCCCAGCCTCTAAGAGCTCGATGTGAGCGTAAAAGACACTGAGGAGGAACAGCGCCATCCCAGTACCGTTTTTCTTGTTGGCTGCTTCTTGCAGCGTGTGCTCGTAGGCAAACACGCCTGTCCCTGGGAACACTTCTGTTATCTGTCATGGAATCGCATTTGAACAATTCTTACCAGCTATGGCTGTGACTACAGCAGCCTCCAGATTCCTCAGGCTCCCAGCCTCTAAAAGCTCGCTGTGAACGTAAAAGACACTGAGGAGGAACAGCGCCACCCCAGTGCCGTTTTTCTTCGTTGCTGCTTCTTACAGCGTGTGCTCATAGGCATAAACGCCTGTCCCTGGGGACACTTCTGTTATCTGTCATGGAATGGCATCTGAAGAATTCTTACCAGCTATGGCTGTGACTACAGCAGCCTCCAGATTCGACAGGCTCCCAGCCTCTAAGAGCTCGCTGTGTGCATAAAACACACTGAGCAGGAACAGCGTCACCCCAGTACCGTTTTTCTTGGTTGCTGCTTCTTGCAGCGTGTGTTCGTAGGCATAAACACCTGTCCCTGGAGACACTTCCGTCATCTGTCATGGAATCGCATTTGAACAATTCTTACCAGCTATGGGCTGTGACTACAGCAGCCTCCAGATTCCTCAGGCTCCCAGCCTCTAAAAGCTTGATGTGTGCATAAAACACACTTAGCAAGAACAGCGCCACCCCAGTGAAACTTTCCTTGTTGGCTGCTTCTTGAATATATGATTAAAATCGGCGGCTTGTATACTGTGCTAGTAGGCTTTACATTTAAACTGGACGAGGACTGCACACAGCACTCGCACTTGGAGTTGCCGTTGAAGTGACTGGTGTTGCTAGGGCGTTCTGTTGCCTCTTGTCTTTCCTCGCCTTCAGCTGCAATGCTTTCTTTCCCTCGTTAAACAGCTCAATATAGTCTTTGAAGTTGAACTTGCTCGTGCTGAGTGACTTGTCCGAACGCTTCTCACATACCAGGCTGTTGACGATGTACGTTGCGAGCCTAGGTCGTTGCTGAGGAGCCACTTGAAAGTAGACCCCTGGTACTGGCCCAACTCCAGCTCGTAGCTCCCCAAAACAGCAACCTTGTCGCAGGCTAAGTTATCTATAATTTTTACTGCGCTCACCACATTTCTTCTGACTTAATTCGTCCAGAAGTTGCGTCTGGAGGCGAATGTTTAATTCCTGCATTTTCTCCATCGCCTTAATCTTTGTGGCATGCTCCACCTTGAGCCTCTTGTCCATCGTGATACCTGGTCATGGTCTGCAGGCGCAGAGGTTAATGTACATGTAACTGGAGCCCGGTTCTCAAAAAAAAATTCTTCATAATTGATTCGAGCTGCGCCTTCTTGGCAGTTGCTAATGCCTGCTTCTGAAGTGATTAAAACGGGTGGGAATGTAAATGTAAATATGCTTAAACTATATTATATTTCACATGACTTCATCAGAAAGAAAAAAACAGACACAGGCAGTACCCATATCCTATCTATCCATACGTACTTTGTAGTTACAGATTTTCTGGTATGAGTAGGCTGTGAAATAATTATCATAATTAAAAAATGAACTTTTAACTGCACGAGAGGTTAGAAATAATTTCTACATCTTAAGTGACAAACTGAAAGTTTTGGGGTCGTCAGGTGACTGGACCATGCTGTAGTGTTCAATAGTAAATCAATATCCAATTGTTCCAATTGGAAGATTTGTAAAGATATTTTGATTATACCTTCTGTTTTGACACTTCGTCTATTGGCCTCTTGGTCCAGCTGTTCTGGCGCTCATCAGCAAGGTTCTTGTCCTCAATTAAATCAATGCTGTTCACGCTAGAGTCCAGTATTTTTGGAATTGTAATCCTCCTAGTTCCCTCTTAATCTTTGATGGTGCTCTCCACCTCTTTTTTTTTTGTGTCTGTAAAAAAAAATTCAATTCAAGTTTATTTCCACAATCTGATAAAAATACAAAACATTCAAAAGACAAACAAGAATACAACATAAATATAACAAAGCAGATGATGGTGGGATCAACAATAGGCCTACAGGCCTTTCTATGTTCAATCCCTTCAGTATATACATGAAAGCAATATCAAAAACATAATTTCAACCACAGCCACATTTTTTACTTTCTAGCCCAGGCATGACGACGTCTTTAACATATGAACAACTTGCGTGCATCTGCTCTTGCGGTCTCGCTCCACGGTCTACAACACACGAAAGCTTGATAAAAGTACTACATACATTTTCAAATAATCCAAAAGTGCAAAAACATATTTAAATATTCTTCTTTACAATGATATCAGTTTCAAACTGTTTCGTTCACGTGAAAATAGGGTCCTTTTCTCTAAAAAGTAGAATGCAAATGCTAAATTATGGGAAATGTCTATGGAGTTTACAGAGCTGCGGCGTGCGTATACATGTACCCCTTTGTGCTGCAACAAGAGTACCCCATGTCTTTAAAACATTGGTCAATTTCCATTTGATTACTTAATTTTGTATATATTAACCAATACCTTTAACAGAATCTCGTATCCATCATGATAATGCAGGTGTCATTTGTAAGACGCACCTTTTGACCCCCGGGGATGGTGCGTCATGGTTGCGTCATGTTCCCCAAAATCGCGACGCACAGTACCGTCATGGCCGCAAAATGTCCGTCACAATACTGACCCATATGTGCGTCATAGTAAGTCACTTTACCACGTTGCGTCATTTGGTGTGTCAATGGGACCGTCACTTTCTCCAAGCTTGTCTGAAGGTGTGTCATAGGACCGTCATTTTCATGAAATGGTGTGTCATATGTTTGACTCAAATGTGCGTCGATGGAATGTAATGGTGTGTCACTTTCTGTGACGGAAGGTGCGTCATGGTATCAAAATGTACGACTCACATCGGTACAATGACGCACCATTCCCGGGGGTCAAGAGGTGCGTCTTACAAATGACAAGTGCATAACTGTAGTATTCATGCTCAAACAGTATGGAGGAATTTTATTTATTCATGTATTGTTAACCAATACCTTAAATGCAGGAAGTACAGTGGGTATTAAGAATTTCTGACAATGATTTGATTTGTTATATGTGTAAATGAAATGTTATAAACCATGAAATCTGTACCTATGTGTGCTTGCATCTCAGGGGAAATTGATTTTTAAATGAAATATAAACTGGTATCATCGCTTCATTATACACATGAACATACACCTGTAAGCTAGTTCGAGGAATTAGGCCATTTCAATGCCCAATACACTCTCAGTTATTGATGAATTGTTAACATTAATTGACATCAAATATATTATTGTACTTCATATTTTGTCTGATAGATTTCCCTGTAGCAGGGCTATAAACCAAACTCAGTGATCAGGTACATGTATAAAAAATCAGAAATAGCCTGGACTTGCCCCAAGACACATATATACCATGGAACCTCATTGTAACAAACCACTTGGGAGTCGATCAAATTTACCTCGTATGGAAATCTTGTTATATCAGGGTCCTAATAAAGGACAACAAAGAAGTCGGACTGGCAAAATGACCTTATTACGGGTTTGTAAAAAGTTCTGCTTGTAACAGGTTTTCACTGTGTATTTACTGTTGACAGCCAGTAAGGCATTGACCCTGTGCTAAATACATGTATGAGTTGACGTCCTACATTGACGGGGGGTGCCTTTGATATTTATGCCTTGGATCTACAGATGGAAAATGTTTTACATGTTTACGCAACCAAAACATGTCTATTTCGGTTGCAATTAGAAAGATGAGATCTTTGATGTAGTCATATGAAATATAACTTGTGAATTTTGTACATATATATTAAAGAAAACCGCCAAAAATCATTAGATGGATGGTGAATATTTTCTGTGGAAGGAACCCCTGAAAATATGTGTTTGTGTACCTGTATCATCATTAGAAGAAAAACAAGTTAAAAGAAACCTGGAAAATGCTCACATGCCTTATTCTTTGTTCAGTACAAGTTGTTATGCTGTATCATCTTTTTAGTGTTTTCTGATTCCATAAGTTCAAACAGCTTTTATAAATTTGACTCTATTCCTTTTTATTATATAGGATGTATGTTAATGTTTTAGAAGAGCCTTCAAATATTCAAAGCTAGAATGTATATTTTGTATTTGTTGTATCTCTGATACACTATAACATGTATGCTTTACCTGGTAGTTAAGAGAGTGTCCTTTCTACTTGGCTGCTGGTAGTGTAGTGGCTTGGAAGCTCACAGCAAGAAGTTTTAAGAGATGGAGTCCTATCTAGCTCATTCCCTTGGTACCATCTTCGATGCCGCCAGGAGAAAATATGTCAGGCATGTGCCTAACTGGACCTTCCTTGCAGATACGTAGACAAAAGATTCCTGCCTAGCTGCAAACTATCGGGCCACTTTAAAAGGGAATTATGCTTTTGTAATGCTAATAACTTTTCGCTACCACTCGTCTGATAATACGAGCACTAGGCCTACACAGTGCTTATCTTTTACAGGAGGCAAGCGAAAGAAATTGGAGCAAAATTTCCTGAAATATTAATCAAAATTACTCGACTGGGCATGTGTGGGCACTAATCTGACATATAACATCACAAAGAGCTGTATACGGACAAATTCACTTTTTATTTTCGTGAGCCGCAAGTAATCGGAAAAGTGTCAAATTGTAGGTTTTAGGACTGTACATTTTTACTATTTTTCACAAATTAAAGCTGCTATCATACAATGTAAGAAAATTTCTTGACACAATTAGGCTTTAGTATTCATATTTTATCATCTGTTAGATTTTCCCCTTGTTAGTTCAAATAAAAAGTGAAATATTAAGGATATTTCTTTATGACAATAATCACTACTGAAGCTTTCCAATGATATTGGCGGCATCGAAGATAACATCAAAGGTAACAGCACACCAGTAGATTCTATTGTGCAGCCATAGAAAACGGCAGCTGCTTGGAATAATTTGTTGCCAGTTGGGTCTCCATCTCTAAAAACTCCTTGCTCACAGCAATGAAATTCTTTCTATAGTGGTAGTGGTAATGGTATGCTATTCAGGTATCCATCTATTGTCCTATTGTCACTGGCTGGTATGTGTATTACATTGGTGTGTGCATTACACCTGGCATGTCTATTATGTTGTTCTATAATACATAACAATATCTACATTTATTTCCAAATAAATGTACATTTTAGCTTGAAGTATTTGGAAGCACATGATGATATTTTCATGTCACAATTATGACTATTCAGACTCAGCAAATATATTTTATACCAAAAAGGGAAACAATTGATCAAGCAAACCATTACAAAGACTGCAGTAGAGAAAGAGATGGAGTTATTTTTAGTTACTATTTACACTTTACAATACATACCTATATTAATGTCTTATAAATTGGTACATTGTCGATTCTTTTTTCTGAAATGTAATAAAGGCATTCTTGCTTCACTGTATTGGTCAACTTGTGCATTGTTTTTCACATTATTCCTTGTGTTTTATCTCTTAAGGGCTAGAGGGGCATTGATGTTATGTATATGATTTAACACCCTTCTGGCTCTCAGTGGACTATTGTGCTTTTTAATTACCGTATAGTGAAGAAAAAAAAGGCACAAACCTCCCACATATGGCAACATAAATTATTTCTACATTTGAAGTATCATAAATATGCTCTTTTAACTTGCAAAACGTTATAAGAAGTCTATGATGCACATTCTCTATTTGTTTACTTGCCATATTGTGTCCGAAGACTCAGAGGCAAAGAGCTTACAAGGACACGCTCGGATGAAAGCAACTTTTCTGTATGTATGTAGTGATTGCAGGTGTGAAATATACATTAGGATATTATGAGCACAGAAAAGTAAGAGAGAGAGAGAGAGAGAGGGAGAAGAGTAAAAGAGACGTAGTAGTGAGAGAGAGGGAGGAAGGAGAAGAGTGAAAGAGACGTAGTAGTGAGAGAGAGAGGGAGAAGAGTGAAAGAGACGTAGTGAGAGAGAGAGAGAGAGGGGGAGGAAGGAGAAGAGTGAAAGAGACGTAGTGAGAGAGAGAGAGAGAGAGAGAGCGAGGGAAGTTTAAAAGAGATGGTAGATAGACATTAGATTAAGATATGAATCTCTTTGGTGACGAAAGGAGAAAACAATCTTTATGTGCTTTTGTTGAATGTGATTGAAGCAGGCACTGCCATTAAAAAGTAGTTTGTATTACATACTGTATGACAAACTGCCCCCCCCCCCCCCCCGATGACAAAAAAAGAGAGGGAGACAGTGATAGGAGTGGGGGGGGGGGGGGGTAGAGGGAAGGGTGAGATAGCAATTATGATTGTAACATGTGCATCATAAATTGTCCAAAAAATTACGACAATAGAAGGCAGATTTGTAATTTTGTTTTAGTGTTCATGTAAACCTTGAAGAGTAAGTTTTGTTTCCCGGTTATTATGAAGCAGCAAAAAAACAACCACTTACCGGGTATTTCAGAAAGTTTCCTTTGGATGATTAAACAAGAAGTTATTGAACCCTTAATTATATATTTGTTACAAATATATAATTAACGATCAGGAAATTCAATGTATTTCATCCTTTCAAATATTTTGCCCCCCACTAGAGATTGGTAAATTATGGGTCATGTTTTACATCGGTCATCAAAATGAGAGTACCAGTATACCCTATATTCATATGAAATGGCATCATTTTCTGAAAAAGAAAAGTTTCTGCCTGGTCACCAAACAGCCTGATGTCTTCTAACTACTTAGTCTACCCCCCCCCCCCCCCCCCCCCCCCTCCACTCGCTTTCTGTTTTCCACATGTCCCTCTCTTTCTCTGACTTGTTATCCCCATCTTTCTCTCTGTCCCTCTCTTTATTTCACACACTCTCTCTTCTATGTTAATAAACCCTTGACTTCCGTCTTTTTGTACTTATTCTATTTTATTCAATTTCAGATTTCAAATAATAAACATACAGACTACTTAGTTATGTAGAATTGTATTAGAAAACTGAATGAAAGAACTTGAAGACTCATATTTGTGTAAAATTTTTGTTTTTATTGCTGGAAACAGCAGGATAGTGTCAAAATTTTCTTTTGGTAAAACATTTTCCAGTCAAAAAATTACATAAACCTCTTGCGATAATCAAACTGCATTTATTGAAGAACAAAATTTTACAAAGAGGGCAGTTACAAATTTAATATACGATGGACAGACGGCAGGTTCTTTTTTAAAGAACTGAAAGTAACTGCTTTATTGTTGCATTTATTGCAACTGTAAACTATTATATATAATTCTAACAGTTTACAGCACATCACCCAAATAAAACACTGCTTTGCAAGGCGAGGCGTCACATGTTATAAGTTCCAGGGTTATCAAACGATACAGTATTACCATTATAATGATACCCAACACCTATGTGTAGATACATAAGACAGAAATACAATAAACTCAATTTGGGTTACAAACGATTCCACATTTTATACTATTCAACAATTAATGGGTGCAATTATGGGTGAAAGCTGAAATCCAGTCATCTGTTGTTTTCTTTTTAATATACTTTATAAGCAAGACAGAACACACATTCCAGTAGGGTTCACAATAGAATCTGCTTAATTTAACTGGATATTCTTACAAGGACAAGTATAACAAGCTATTTGACAGCATGTATTTAATTGACACATTTAGACAAAATCAAGAAAACGACCCCATTTTGAACAAGGTACATTGTTGGAGAAACCTTAGTAATCCAAGGAAACAAAGTAATACATTTAAGATGCCCCTGCACAGACGTACACGTACAAACCAGAAAGTAAAGAAGAACATTTATGCAGAGGTTAGAACATTTCAAGAATGCAAAATTCCTACACAATAATGGCAATATTACTTGGAAGTTTGAAAAAATGTGAATTCTACATGCTACATAATCCCTAGTTTAGACATACATATGCTAGTATATTTACTTCTGCTTCTTTAGTTTAGTGTAATTGTCCTGCATGTATTGTTCATAAACATATGAATAAGAAACATGATCTTAATGGTACTCTACAACTTTCTAACTACATCAAACAAAAGTTCTATAATGTCTATACTCAACTGAAATGTCCAAGAGCGAAAGAAAAAAACTACGAAAAAAGTATCAAGCCCTTCACCAGTAATTTTATAAAGATAAACTATTCTTAGATTCACTAAAAATTAGTGACTTTCAAAAATTTACAAAACAGCAATATTTTACTTGTAAATGACCGAACCTTTGTATTTCACATGTATATAAATTCCCCTCCATTGAACAATGAGGTAAATTACAGTTCAAATTAAATTGCATTATTCTCCTCTTGTTGTTTGGTCTGGACAAATTGATGACCTTTTTCTTATTGTTGTGTAAAACCTGTAAGAAAGGAAGAAAAAGAGATGGGAGAAAAGGCATTAAGAATTTATTTGACGGTTGAAAGGACTTCATTTTGCCTCCACATATTACTGAATTGGTAGCTTGACAGATAATCTTAGGGGAATTAAGGAGATAAATTAGAGAGGCGGGTGAAAATCTAGACTAAGAGAGTGATGCACTTAAAGGTAAAGACCAGTAATGGTCATGCGATTGCATTGTGAAAGAAACGTTGTGGAATCGATCAGAAAAGATTGATCATCTAGCATCTAGCATCTGCAAGGTTCTGGAATCATCAAAATGATAAGAAATTTGGCCCATTCTTCGTAAAGTTACAAGCACTATACACAGAAAGATGTATATGGGACTACCCTATATCTCTCACACGACCATGAGAGAAACAAATTTACCAAATATATGAATTAGTAGGCGGTTTCCCGTCAAATTTGTTATCATCATGTATTAGTCAAAACATATTCTTTCACATGATTGGTAATGAGAGCTTCCATTTCATTTTTTGAAATTGGGGCGTTTCCAATACTGGTCTTTACCTTTAAAGAAAAGAGAGAAATAACAGATAGATAAGAAAGGGAAAAACAGAAATAGCATGTGCATGTGGAGGGGGGAGAGGCTCAGAAAGACATCAATTTTCTTAACAAACAAAAACAATTAGGCACAAGAAAATACAAAGAAGGGGTATGGTATAAGGGATATTGATTAGGTCAGGGATGCTAGTGAGCACTAAACACACACAAAACATTCCCCTTCTCTCTTCCCTCTGGACTAAAAAAAAAAGATTAAAAAAAAGATTTCGGGGAAGAAAAAATGGCATCTTAAGAACATTCCCCCCTTTTGAGTAAGAAAATAAAACTGGGAAGAAGAAAAAATCAGGAAACCAATTTAAATTGGGTAAATATTAGGCCTGCATTAAAGGTTCACCTGTTGGAAACACCTCCATTTTACTCAGTCTTGTTATCTTTGGTATCTTACAACTCACAGTAATGAAAAATAAATAGTAAACGTGAGACGATTCCATTAGTAATCACATTATGTTTCAGACTCTCTTTAACCGTACTAAACATTTGTCTAGTGATACATACTGATCGTCATATCCTTCAAAGTTTCAAAGTAATTTTTAACAATCAACTCTTCATAAAACAGACGAGATGTTCCACAGTTTTGAATGATGGGGAAAGAGAGAATGATTCCTTTTCAGCAAAAAAAATGTCATCAATTTATCAAGAATAGATAGTCAAATATTCTCAACCTGATTTACAGGAACATCATCAAAGGTTTGTAATCAATCAATTCTTCCATCAAGACTATGGTTGTACAACGCATGCTCCAGTAACAAACACTTTGCGGTAAATACCTTGGCCTAGACAAACCCTTGCCCTACCCCTATAGATACCTATACCTTATCTAAAAACCCACATTGCCTGAACCCTGAATCTTTGACAACATAAATAGTATACCATTAATATTGCTCACTTTGTTACTTTTTGTAAATCCTTCGCGATGCAGGATTATCGTGAGAGGAAAGGGGAAGTGAGTGTGTACATAAAGGGCTATTGCATAGTCTGTTTTCCTAACTATGTTACTTCTTTTGTTGCGTGATGCGAGATATGAGAGGAAAGGGGAAGGGAATGTGTAGATAAAGAGTGTTGAATAGATTTTTTCACTCACTATATTACTTCTTTTGCTGTGCAATGCCAAAGATACCGGGAGGTGTTTCATAAAGCTGCTCGTAAAGTTACACACGACTTTACGAACGACTTGTATATGAAAAGCCAAATGGGATGCTCAATCATTATTGATTATTATTTATTAAGTTGAACTGTGCAGATGTAGATTAACATTCTCATCATAACAAACATTTTTAATGCAAAGAATATATTTTGCCATAATCTAATTGTGGTTATTGGAAATATCAGAAAAAACTTTGGGGATCCTATCTGGCACTTCATATACAAGTTGTTCGTAAAGTCATGTGTAACTTGCGAACAGCTTTATGAAACACCCACCTGTTAACAGGAAAGGGATAGGGAACAGGGGCAAGAGTTGGTAAGTAATGATTGAATATAACATATACTATCCGTTTGTACTCACTATGTTACTTCTTTTGCTGTGCGATGCTACTGAGAAGACGGTTACCAAACAGGAAGGTGATGCCTCCCAGGACGGTCAGGTACTGAAGCGTAGAGAACATGTTCAGACACGTCCAGTAGCAGTAGTACAAGGCAAAGATTGCTGCAAGAAGAGGGATACGACACAAGTGGTAGAAGGATATTGGTTCGGAAGCATTTCTCTAACTCTGATGCCAAAGAGTTGTCCATCATATCTTGTGGACTCTTAACTGTTTTTCCAAATATACCTCAGCTAAGTGAATTTATATAGAAAATAATTTTAAAATATTTTACACATAGGTTGTGACGTGGATGATGACCTTACTGCCTGACAAAGGAAGAAAGTACCATCTGAAATCTACATAGAATCAATGGGATATATCTAAAAACAACAAGTTTTGACAGTAAAAAGGACATTGAGCATTTTTTTGCAGGAACAACTGTCCATGGCTTACATCATAAGAACTTACAAACAAAAAATGTTACTGAAAAAAATATATGAAATTTGTGATTTTTTTTACAAATGCTTCATTTAATTGCAGTATAAGAGTAAGAATGTAGCTTACCTCCTAGACCAAGATGAAAGCCCAAGGCACTGGGGGATGGGGAGAAGTTATTGATGTTGGCTCCAAGCTTGGCCCACTAAAATCACAAACATACAATAGACAGACAATGAATATTGAGTTCACAATGCATAATAAAATAACAAAGATGTGCAACAATGAACAGATATGTATGTAGTTTATGTGAAGCCATACAAAAAGTAAAAGCAGCTTATCCCAAATAAACGTAACATGGACTCATCAGATTTTCCTTCAACTGTTGTAAAAAACTGCAGTTTTGCAAAACAGCTTTCATTTTTTCCTCCAGTCTGCTTTTCATCTTGTAGGTGGTTTCAACACCTCCAGAGTATCCATTTAATGGAAAAACATTTAAAGTAAACTCTCCAACTATGCATAAACCAACCCACAAAACTGAATATAAAAGGGCAGAGTGGCTACTTAGTGCAGGCATGGCATGATTAAAATGTGCCTGATATAGCATAATCCTACATAGCTCAAAAGTGATACATATGACACAAATCAAAGGAAACTTATTAGGCGCAACTTCAAAGGTAAATAACAATTTTCATGAACATCCTTCCATAGACTAGTTCAATACACAATCTGACAGTGATAAAAAGTTCCATTCATGTTTACCAGGAGGAAGAGAAGAACAAGGGGAGCCAAGACGAGGACGGTGAAAGCATTGGAGACGACCGAGGGAGGACGCTTCTCAGCGACACGGAACATGTGCTCGATCTTGGGTAGCTGCTTGTACTGGCTGCCGGCTGGGAGAGAGGGCCTGGCTTCCGACTCGGGGAACTGCAGGGACACCTCGGCCTGTTGATAGAATAAGAATGGAATGAATTTCTTGAAGTCTATGAAAAATTCATTTCTTACCAACTCTATGTAAATTATGTCCAATGGAAATATGCTCTATAAAAAGGAAACAACTTATATGTCGTTTTGGATAGCTAGACAGAAGAAAATGAAAATGTTATGAGGAGGGCTTTGTCCAACGTCTGGATGAACTATAGCCTGATATTTAGATAGATAGATCGATCGATAGAAGAACAGACCACAGGAAGTTCCAATTAGAACACTTACATATCTTCTTGTAAAAGAACGTCTGGGTTGAATTTGTTTTCCTACATCCAATGTCTTCTAGAATACATTTGCTTGACATATTCATTTAATTACTAAAAATATATATCTAATGGAAGACTAATAAGAACTTAAGGGAGTCTGGAATTTAGGGGTTACCATTATTGCTAAAATAAATGCATTTCTATTTAAGAATTCTTTTTCAAAAGGCACACACTGAAAGGAGAACTGTCACCTGCCATGCCAAAAAACACAGATACATTTCAACATTTCGATGTTCAGAAGTAATAAATGTTTAAAATACAAAACTGCTTTTTCCTGACACAGAAATGAGATACATACACTTTTGAAGTTGATTCTGAAGGAATGTAACTTCTCCCAAATAAATCAAACAATACTAATACAGTCAAACCTGCTTTAGTGACCACCTATCTACAAAGACCATATTTATTGTTTCCCTTGAAAATGGTTTCTCATTGAATTATGTACTAAAGGAACCTGTCTACAAACGCCACTTTTTGTGTTTCCCTTGGTTGGTCGATATAGACAGGTTTGACTGTAGTAAGACAAAGTTAATTTCTGCTAATTGTTCATCAACTTGAACCTACCAAGTTCCAGAAGAATGGATTCTGGATGACGGCATCTCCGATGATGAGGTCGATGGAGTAGCGTCCAGACAGATCCTTGAAGTATTCCTTGCTGCTCTCGGCAACGTCCAGGGTGAACTTGTAGACCTTGCCGGAATCGGCCTCGGCCGTGAAGATGACCTCTTGCTTGGTCTTCACGTTGGTGATGCGGACAAAGGTCTGCAAGAGAAGAATAGACATTCAGGGATGCCAGTTAGAAATTATCAAAGGCCTGAAAATCCCCTAGAATGAGCTATTTTGTACACAAAAAACCTAAACTATGGCCTGAAAATAAATCGCAAGGGCTTGAATTCAGGCTATTGCCTGAAAACTGGCATTCCTGGACATTTCTGAAGATGTAACTCCTCATAAAGCAGGAGAGGAAAAATCATGCAGAGGCAGAGAGCAGTTTCACATATTATCTATGGTAAACTCTATAAGACCTTTGGAATAACTGCTAAGTAGGAAACCTCACATTTCTATAGAACACCCCAACAGAAACATAAGAACGAAGAAAGAAAAAAATATACACTGGAATAATCCAATGTCACTTTTATTTTCTACAACTACTTCTGGCAATAACATCCATTTGTAGTGTGCCTCTTGATTTTAGAAAGTCCTCCCTACCCATGAAAGGGGTTCTGCTGAAGAACAAGAGTGATTAACTCTCCATTGTCATGGAAAAGACACACCCACAAAATCAGAGTAGTCTTATGGTTACAATTATGGTTATTGATGTTGAGTGCTCAACTCACCTACAAATATGTAAAACTTGAAGGTTTTAGCATGCAGGTAAGTTACTAGGAGACCTACAGTCGACTAAGTAAATAGGTGAGGGTAAATGCATTCTCTAAATGGATTTGTGCACTGACTTTGACTGCCCAAGGATATCCAAGAATCAAAACAATTGATCTGAGACCACTGTACTCAAACCATCAGGTTTTGTGCCTGAAAATCAGGGCCATAGTACTCAAGGATACCAGTCTGTTTCATCCAATGAGCTTGAATAGAGGCTTGGACATGAAGTAGAAGCCACATATGTGCTGTGCATTATGAAGCCTGAAAATCCTGAAATGGAGTGTTGTCTGGGTATTAAATCAGGCTATATCCTGAAAACTGACAACCCTGAGTACTGTGTAATATGATTAATCCCTACAGGTACTTAACACATTGATCAGATTGCAATCTGTTATTGGGTTAATAAACTATGGTTTGGTAATAAATAAACCTTAGTGTACCTGGTGAGCCTCGATGGGCTGTCCAGACTTGTCCTTGAGGCTGAACTTGACCACCAGGTTCTGATGTTGGTCAGCCTCGATGCCCTTAGTCACCTTCTCAGGGTACTTGACTCTAGAAACAGAAACACAAAAGGATGAGATTAAAGGAGACTACAATGCTACCACTAAGACAGTAAAACCTTTACTAAGTGACAGAGTACAGCCTAATTGGCCCGAATTTACAAAGGAGGTTTAGCTTTACTCATGGTTTAAACTGTCATTTACATAACCCATGGCTTTAAAATTAGCACAAATTAAGCATACCTTGCCTTGCGCACGTCCAATATTGGACATCTGACTGTTTCGCGCTTATTTTGCGCTAATTTTAGACCATGGGTTATGTAAATGGGGGTTTAAACCATGGGTTAAATTTAAACCTCCTTTGTAAATTCGGGAAAAAGTGTCTATGCATTCTCATCCAGTGTTGTTGTTGTTGTTTTTTCTTTCAAAAAAATAAAGTTTCTTTCTTTTATGCATGCAATAGGGACTACGGACTAATAGGTTTGAATACCAAAGCCGGATAACCCCTGCAGTTTAAAATTCTAAATAATTTCAGCACACCAGTGTCGTTATTTTCCAAGAAATATTGAAAAGACCAAAGATGAAATAAATATTTCTGTAAAATTTAATACAATGGGCAAGACTGCCATTCGATCAAATGCATGTTTGACAATAACGGAGTAAGTTACCTAATGGTCTTGGCTGTGATGGACTGGTCCTTGTCGATCACGTTGATCTCTGCAGTGTCCAGTGTGACCTGGGTCGTGACCTTGACCGTGACCTCACCATCGGCCAGACCAATAAGGCGGGTGTCGGCCTGGGAGGGTGTGGCATCCAGGACCACACGGTAGAAGTCGGGCGACAGCTTAGATTCCATGAGGTTCACTTGGTAGATGGATCTTTAAAAAAAAAAAAAAAAAAAAAAATGCATATAAGGGGTGGTAACGATGAATGAAGGGAAATCTTGGTGTTGGAGAAGGCTGTAAAACTGACTACATGTATATGTTTGGATAATGTGGAATTCTATAAAGAGCCACAAATACAAAAATAATACAAATACCATTATGACGAATTCACCCTCTATATATGATGCGACATGCACTTTGCAATAACTTCAAGACCATAACATTGTCCCAATGACACAGTATATCCAGTTTGTGTTTTATTTGTTGAGCACAATGCATGTATTAGCTTGGGTAACACGCGAGCTAGTTCACATAGGTGTTCTTACTACTATATGTAAAGACATTCTTTAGTACATACATATCCTTCTATTGGATAAAACAAACATAAAAGCAATAAGGCTGAACATGAAGAAGATAATAACTCCATACAAAATCGTAAATGCATTACTATTAAGATTATTTGGGCTACTTGGCTAGCTCTTTTCAGGAGAAATGAATCAAACTTACGGGTCACTGGTGCCAGAGAGGGGCAGGTTGCTAGCGGCTGTGTCTCCCTCACTCTGGGACTGGACGGAGGTGGCCACGACGATCAGCTTGCCCAGGCTGGCTGAGAAGAGGTTGGATACTCGGACACTGATGCTGGGCTGGGCAGAAGTGACGGCCACCGGGCCGGCCAGAGCAAATGCCACTGGAATTTGGAACTGAAATATAATGATACAACACACAGGATTATTGAATATAACGATACAACATTATCAGGTTAGATGATGTTTGAAGGTTTGCATGGTGGTATGAATATCGCGGAAGAGGTTTACGGTACACCATGTGTAAGGTCCTCGAGGGACTGAGGAAAGTAGATAGAAAATAGAAGTGAGATGGAAAGGCGAGAAAGTGGAGGTTGGAAGGAAGAGTATCTTTCAGGTTACATTTTCACACACAAAATCACATTAGTACTGATCAACTTTAATTCTTAAACGTACGACATCACTGCTCTGATAGTACATGTCCAAGCATGAAATACTCAATTCATCAAACATATCGGGCTAGGGATGCAAATCGGTTTACACTGAATTTAACGTATTTGGCTACAGTTGGGTAAGAGTTAGGTCCAGGACTGAAATATGAGGATTGACAATTTGCAATTTGATTAGTGTACAACATCAACTTGCAAAGCAATCACTGCTGGTCCATGTGTGGTGGAAGTAAGTGAAACCTTCTGGAGATGTGTACATGTCTAGACATATAATCCTCAGACGACCACCACTATATGACTACCTGAATGATAACCTCCTAGGATAGTTATCCATCTATGATTGCGGTAATCGTCGTTGTCTTTGCATATATTTTCCAAGTAAGACATTGCACTGTGAAAATTAGATTTTCTGTAGAATAATGTTTGACCGTACTTCATACTTTAGCAGTACACTGTGTATCTGAGTGGCCTAGATCTGTAGGATTGATAAGCTCGTTCAATGTACGTAGCAGGGTTGGCCGGGACGATACATCCCCCCAGCAGTGGACCAGCGAAGCACAGAGTTTCCAAGCTAGGCATTATATTATGACTCGACTATCACGACATGACTTAGAACTAGACTAGGCGTAAATAGTGAAATCTAACTGAACGCCATAAATATAACCAACAACAACTTCATATGTGATCTTCCAAAAAGTATGCAGAATCCTGCAAATGTTTTTTTTTCTTTCTCCTTTTTCTCTGAAGAGCTACACTTTTGACCATTAACATGGGGGGGGGGGGGCCCACATGATGATTTTGACCTTACCTTGTTATCTGACAGGGCTTTGGTCCCACTGAGGACAAAGTATGCATTACGGACGCTCTGTGTGGATTGTCTGCTAACAATGTAATTTCCTAAAAGCACTACTTGCTCCTGCAAATAAACAAGCAGAGAAAAATAAGATTATTAGCAACAATAGGCAATTTGTTCAAAAAGGAGCTGGATACATGAAAATAGAGAGTGAATATAAGAACTGTGGTACTACCGTAGTATGGGTGACAAAATTCTTCTTGATAGTACATCAGTGAGACACAGAGAGTATTCACTCTTATTTTCGAAAGGGCAGCATAAAAGCCTTTATGACAGTACTTCAGAGAGAAACTGAGGAATTCCCTCATTTATTTTGTAAGCAGGCAATTTGTGACAAGATCCTACATATTTTACATTATTTTTAACAGTTTACACTGAGATGACAAGAGAACTAACAATTTTTTTCTTCTCAATATGCAATTCTGTCATCCTCAGTGTTGGAAAGAGGGATTTGCGTTCAGCTCTAATGGCAACAGGAACAGTTCATTTATTTGTTAACATTTGAATGTCATGCATACTATATTCACACAATCGTTAAAAATTATCTCCTTCTGCAAACTTGCAGAATCAAAATACTTTATTTTACATTCTATGAGTATCATAAGGGGTAAATACGGTAAATCTTAAGTCAGATATCTTACCTCACTAATAACGGGTGCTTTATTGACTACTCCAGATAGTTTATATGCTCCTTCTATGAAAATTGTTGTCTGCTGTAACGAATCAAACTGTGGAAGGAGAAATAAAAGAATCAAATTAGCAACCGAAACATCTCGCACCATTAAACAATTACCATCCCTTTTCGAACTGTAATATTTTTTTTAGCAGCTTCTACAAATCCTGTACCCAGGCAAAGTCATCAAATTGCTCGAGACCAAAAAATGCCTCAGTAAAATATGATAATACAAGTCTTGAGCCCACCACATATATCTTTAAGCACACAGGTCATTGGGTATCAGCATGTGTAAGGGCTAATTTTGTGCACTGCAATTCTTATCTACTTCATCAACACTGTATTTTACCATTCATTTACACCTGCAGTAGTTTAAATTCTTGAATTCCACTTTGGGGGGTTTAAACTATCTTACACATGTGGTATGAGCAGTTATGAAAGTTTCTCTCACCTGTAAATATTTTTCTCCTACTTCATCTGCTTGTGCTACAATATCTTCTATGAGATCGTGGTATTTGTCTACATTGGTTTCATTAGACAGCATGGATGCCACATGGAGAGCCAAACTGGAACTGTGGTAATAAAAATTGATAGATGTTATAGAGGGTTTTCAAGTTCACAAGCACAAAAACTCTTTGAGATATTTCATTCATATTAAAAATATCAACATTTTAAAGGCTTACTATGAAACCTATCAAATATGCATTAAATGAACATGAATACACCAAACAAATATGCTACCAAGTAAAGAACTACTGTAAATACCCAAATATAGTTCAAATTTTCCCACATACTATATATATATATATTTTTTGAACAAAGAGAATACTTTCTGGGTTGTCCTTGCTTCTCAGTTACAAAATCAAAATAATGTCGTAATCAAAATTTCTTCTACACATCTATTAAGTATACCCTGAACCCCAAAATCAAAATTACGACTAGTATTCATGACTTTTGAATAGTTACAGGCA
This sequence comes from Strongylocentrotus droebachiensis, assembly GCA_035222895.1. Lineage (NCBI taxonomy): Eukaryota > Metazoa > Echinodermata > Echinoidea > Camarodonta > Strongylocentrotidae > Strongylocentrotus > Strongylocentrotus droebachiensis. Next base: position 23,524 of record JAVYIG010007404.1, read on the forward strand.
CAAGTAATCTTTCAACTTATGTTCAAGAGCCTACTGCCAAAAGACCAGGTAGGTCTTACCTCAAAACACTGTCATCTTTCTTCAGTCCAGCATCCAAAGCCTTCGCCACTTCAGCAGAGTTAACTACAAGAAAACAAGACAGGATCAAGATTATCAGATAGCAGTCACTTGAACATTTTTATCACTGGTGAAATGTAGTGTAGTGTTATGGATTTTTTTGTTGTTGCAATAAACAAAAAGAGAGTGGTGGTATTTAGAATAACAGGTTTTCCACTTTATTGAATAAATATATGAGCATTACTCCAAAGCATGTACCATTGACAGATAAGAGAGAGGAATGGGAGAATGAGTACTGAAAGAGAGATATGAAAAAACAACACAATATAATATATACAACCTGTAGTAGTGGTGCTTACTGAGTGAGAGATGAAAACAATGAAAAGAGGAATTTTGTAATGAGAAAAATACAAATGACATAAGATTTAGCTAGATGGTTGGACAGAGAATACACAAGAGAGAAAGGGTGGGGAATGGAGAGATAGAGATTGAGAGAGGGAGCGGAGCTGACAGAGAGGAATAGAGAGAGATACAAAGACTCTGAATACTTACTGGTGAGGCCGAGGGCAGCCAGCGCTGAGACAGCATAGAAAACTGTCGCTACGTCTGAGCTATCGGTGACAGCGGAATTCAACACTTGCTGTCCATTGCTCAATGGCACCTACAGAGGCAAATAATAATGACCAATTAATTTTCAATCTAGTGATGATTATACTTCATAATACTTCATAATCAGTAGGTACAATGTAGTGGCTCTAGTCATTCAATAGCATTTGCCTGTCGGTGGTAAATATCCTTCACCATTAAGAGGAATGCATTAATTAACTAGATGGATCGTATACTGCGCGCAGTCGAAAATGATGCCTCCACCATAGAGCGATTTTACAAATAAAACTCTGGTCTGTTATGTATATCAATAAACTAACTGTATAAATAGCAACTGTATAAATGGATATTTCTATAAAAAGAGTATAATATTTGTCAACTAGCACCTTCAATAACTTAGTACAGCCAACATACATGCCATCAGACATTCAGAACTTCTTAGAGGTATTTCAAATATTCCTCACGAATAATATCAGTCAAAGAAAGTCATCCTTATGTCTGTAAATCCCATCGCAAATGTGTATATTAAAATTGATGGAATACTGATGGATTATGAAAATGATGCCTCCGCCATAGAGCAAGTTTACAAACCAAAAAAAAATGTAGGTCCAAAGAAAATAAATCTTTATTTCTAGGCAATCAACAGAAAAACATACTTTCACTCCTAATACCTCAGTCACACCAGCAACACCTACAGCTGACAAAGAACAGACCCCCCCCCCCCCCCAAAAAAAGGAAAATACCCCAAAGGGCCAAAAATCTGTCGGCTTGAAGTCAGTGTGGAGTCAGTTTGGTGGTGTGATAAAGCACCGGAAAGTTGAATACCATACAAACATTGGTGAATATACCGTTATTCACACAGTATTAATAATGCATTGGGTCATGAAATGTTAATAGCGCAAGACTTCTTACGTTTGCTGAAACTCACCTTGCAGTTGCCAAGAGTTTTGGCAGCCGTGGTGGCATGATAGATGGACTGGATACTGTTGGCATCCAGATGCTCCTTCAAAAAGGCGCAGGCTTCCTGGAAAATAAAATACATGAGAAAATTTAAATGCCATAAATTTATACTTAAAAAGCCTGATAACTCTATTTCTTTTATCACGTCTGTTCAGAGTCAGAGAGACGTCACTTCTATGATGAAGTATAGGAGATATCAACCTTCTGGCTTCCACTATAACAATAATATGTCTTTGTTAACTCAAAACATGTTTCAAGAAGAGAAGCAATATTTCCTAGTTGTCATATACACTGTACCATCACTTGCCAATGCCCTCATCCCAAGTAAATAATAAGTCATTTAAAGGGGAGTCTAAGATTTGAGTACTCCTTTGAGCTGTAATGTTTATATCCAGTTCTTAGAGAAAGTGATGAATCTAGACTAAATGATGTAGTTGATAAGTTTTCTTCATTATTCTTGAGAAATATCCTCCCTCAAACTTAATAGTTCAGAGACTAGCAAGTAAGCCTGAGTCATTACGGTTTTTGTGCTAAACGGATAACCGTTAAAAGTATACGGGCGGTTTCGTTTAACCGTTTAATAATAATCTGAAAAAGTGAAAATACAGTATTTGTAATAGTGCTGTAGCTCGGAACCCTGCTGGTCTTCAGACTGTCAGGCTGAGCATTCCGAGCCGGACTATGGTACAAATTGGGTCATCCTGATAAACAGAGACCAGTAATGAACAACATAAAACATGTCTTATTATTCCTCATCTGAATCTGATATCATGATTAACCTTGCAAAGTTACTCTGTGAAGATAGCTTGATCTGTGACGTGTTCCTTTGCAATGCAATGTTTGCATGTGGTCAGGGAGAGAGCTCCCTGCATGTATCATTGCCATATGAAATTATGTGGAAGTGTGTATCACACACACCTAAGACACACCCTGCAATGAGCTGATCCAAGTTAGTGACCAATCAGGAAGGTTCTCTAGCTATGTGGGTGGAGTTTGATACCAGCATGAATTACAGGTTGGTGACCGCGAGTGCTTTCACCGTACCCAGTTCAGTGGGAGGTCAAGAAGCCACGCCCACATGTGTGCATGTGATAAGCATGCGCTCTCTATCTGTGTGTATGTACAGTGTATTTGGGCGACGGAGGTTTGTGTGTACATGTGTGTGTGACTGAGAGAGCATGCATGTGTCCCTGCTTGGACCAGGCATGCAGGGACATGAGAGAGTGCAGTAATAAGAAAAGGTACATGAGCGATGAACACATTGCAGAGAGAAGGGAATAAAGAGGGTGAGAAAAGAGATAAGGGGGCTGGTTCTTTTATTGTTTACAAATTCATTCATGGAGATTACTGCTGCCAGAAAGCTGGCGCGCAGCGGCCAGGGTGTAACATTACACTGCGGTTTCTTTGATTATCTTTATCACCGGCTATTAGCACATTCCAAAATGTATACAAATAACGGTTAAACGGAGCAAGAAATGCCAAACGGTTTTGATGAATGCGGTCGGATAACCGTCGGTTAAACGGATTGACTCAGGCCTACTTGCAAGGATAGAAGTTTTAATCCAGAAGCAATGAAGAAAATCCATGACAGCTATTCAAGAGCTCTCAGTCTTACATTGACCAGGGACCTGTTTCACAAAGCTTTTTTTCAATGACAAATTACAAAAATCAGTGACAAATCTGCTGATAACCAATCAGAAGCGAGTATTTCAGTAGCTTATAACAAAAACTGTCATCTGTCACTGATGACAAGTTTTGTGAAATGGGGCCCTGACAGTACCCACAGCACTCACCTGGGGCTGGGGGATGGGAGCACTGAGCAGGTTCAGTCCCAAGATGGCATAGTGGGCCGTGCTCAGATCCGCGTAGGGCTTGGCCTGCTCAAAGATGGCCTTGAACCTGGCCTGGCTGTCCAATGACAGGGTAGAGATGGGACTCAGGGACTGTCCCACAACCGTGAAGACCAGGACCAGCAGAAATACCAAGCCTATGTGTATAAAACAAAATCAATATAAATTGATTGATATATTGTAGTTCTCAGATCACTATTGTTACAATTACGTTTACAGACTAAATGTGTATTAAAGCTGTAATGTTTATTCTCACAAAATGCATCTTGTAGTGAATACAAAGTTGACAGAAGCTTTGAAAACTAAGAATGTGGTGATTTCATTTTAAGAGATTTCCAACACCAACTTGTAGGACAGTTTTGTAACCTCTTTAGTGGCTCTGTTTCTTAAAGTCCACCCTCTCGACAATCATTTATGAACAAACTCTCAGTGGGCTCTCAAAAAAAGATATTGTGTAAGAAAAACGTGGACTCTCATTTAATTTCACTCACTCCCGCAACCACTAAATATATGACAGGAACTAAAGAAACAAAACTTACACCCCTCACAATTGCATACCGTACTGACGGTGGGGTACGGGCGGGCGCGTGCGTGAGGCTAGCAACCGTAAGGATAAATTATTCTCATGAATTTAATGAGGATTTGAGATTTAACCAGTAGCTAACTTCATACAAGCACACCTGCACCCCACCGTCGATACGCTTTACGGATATTACAGTATGCAATTCTACTATGCAGCGATTTGCCGTGAAAACCTGTGAGAAAGTGTATAGTCTATTATTATGAATAGGTCTTCATTTGGGGTTGGGGAAAATACTTCAAAAAACATTAATAAATTGACACAAAACAGGTAAGAAACATAACAACTTTTAAATCATGACCGTTATTTGAACAATTGATGAAGATTTAGTCAATTTTTGGCAAATCGCAATCATATTTTACTAAATTGTCGGCGACAAGGGCCCTTCTTATTGGCTATCGCTGGCTTCCATTCAGTCAATGTTATAAGATATTAGGCCTGAGTCATCACGGGTTTTGCCGAACCCGGGTTTGACTTGAAAATTTCGGGCGGGGACCGGGTACCCGAAATTTTCACCACTGACACTAACAATCGTATGCATGCAGCGGCGGGAGTTAAGATTCAGTAGTTGTTCTAATAATGCGACAGAAAAGACAGTTACTGCTTTCAAAACAATAAAATAATCAATTGAATTGAATGAAGATGCTTTAAAAAATAAATGAATATCGTTTCAGTTGATGGTAGGTGTTTTTATCGCTCTAAAATTGAGGCTGCAAGAAAGGAATCACGCTTCGTGGTACCGATCGAGTGCGTTCAGAAACGGAAGTGGAAATAGATCTATGACCCACTGAAGACAGAGCAAGAAAGTACCACACACAAGACTAAAATGTTGATCAGACTATTGCAATTAAATCGTAATACTAATAGGCATTAATTTAATTGTCAAAATATATCCACAACATAATGGTTTACCCTTGATATTTTGATGAAGGAAAATAATTTAAAGCTCTTGAAATAACATCGAAGTGCCTTTCGTTCGTTCTGAAAATGCGAGTGTAACCACGGCAAGCTGAAGAAGTGAAGTTACGAGTCAAGCTTGATATGCGTGTTTACATCCCTACACCGTCATCCGAGCTGATCGGGACAATAAGCATTTAAAGTTGATACTCTAAGCAAATAAATGTCCCTTAATTTGTTACCTACGGCAAGTATATGTTATTTTAAAGTTTTTCAATTACTTAGTATATCACAAAAAAATTCTGTCTACTCGAAATGCTCAATTGAAATGTTGAAAATATCCGCCTCTCTTTGCATAGAAAATCAGTCACGGCGCTGGTCTACTATTTATGACCTCACGTCCGGGAGAGAGTATATTCACGTACCCGGATGTTCCATAGCAAACGTGTGCAGAGTGATACGATTTTCTGCATATTTTTGTTTCAAAGGCTGAAAAGTCTAATAAATCATAATTCTATGTACAATTCTTTACCTTCCCCTAGTACTTCATAGTATTAATATCAATTCCCCTTTTAAAAATTATGACATATACATGCCAACGATGTGCTGTTAGTCGATATTTTCACCATGTAATTTTGGTTTTGGTGTTGAAATCGGCCCAGGCACGGAGTGAACAGTAGCCTGTCTACCCATGCACAGTTCATTACCATACACTACAGCGATCCGTCCCGATGGTTTCTTCTTCCTTTTTCCGCATGTCTTTCGCCTTCCTTGGCCCTGAAGATCCTTCATCTACCAATTCTGACACCGGTAGTCAGGAGCAAGTCTTTGTTAGTTGTTTTTCTTAGCTGGCAACGTCGCTTTCATTCTCTTGCAATTGCCGATAAACATATAACTAGCGCACGTACGTTCCATCACAAGCAAGCAGCGCCTAGAACAGCGGCTTGGTCTCACCTCCCGATTCTGCTCGCTTCACGAACGTTCATGCAAGAGCCGCATCACTCGCCAAAATATTATAGAGGAAGCGCGCTTGCATGATCTCGTTTAAGTTTGATATTTTACCACATAAAATGTTTAACTGGTACTGTATCCTTTTTTGAGGCAGTCACACACATCTATGATAATTACTATCATAGTTCTAGACCTATTCGTTTTACAAAACTGCTCCTGTACCTTATCTGATGACAATATAATGCATCCGCCTATTCATACGTGCACGATTTAACTTTAATTCCTAAGCAGTAAACTCGTCTTAAATCTCTACCAAATAGGTGAATATGAGGATATAAAAAGAAATCAGCGACTGGAAAATGTTGCTTCGTTATTCTTCATTCAAATGAAAACAGAAAATCCATCAAATATACTCCTTAACAACAACAAATCTAAGCTCTGACAGGATAGCATTTACGTAGGGATATCACTGCCATTCACTCTCACTGAGCCCATGACTCCCGTTCGTGACGTCACGGATAGAGGCCCGACTCTACGTGCACTTCCGGGTTTCAGACTTAGATATTTTGGTAGAGTTTACTCGAATAAATTCATTATTCTAAACTTGTTTTGTCGGGTGGACACCATTTGATGTTATTATGGGGGTTAAAAGCTTTCTATTTATGTAATTATCTCAGTATTTGGGATTGTCTTAGAGTATCAACTTTAACCAATTAAAAAACATCACGTAAGGCTTTCAGGGACTCCAATTCAACAAAATTACCATAAAAAAATAATAAGCTTTGACAAATAATACTATAGATATTCATAATATCTTACAGAAATAATGATATTTCATGAGCTACGTACTCGATATCGAGTTCAGCTAGCCATCATTTTGAAATGAGACGTAAATGCCATGCGGCACAGTAGACTGTAGAGGGCAGCATGCATCAGAGAGGGAAATTGGCGGGCTTTAGATCACGTGATATTCGCGTGCCTTGGATCACGTCATATTTTCCTCTCTGCCGCACGCTGTCGAGTCTATACTGTACTGCGCTGCATGAAAATTACGTCTCATTTCAAAATGATGGCTAGCTGAACTCGATATCGCGTACGTAGCTCATGAAATATCATTATTTCTGTAAGATATTATGAATATCTATAGTAATATTTGTCAAAGCAAATTATTATTTTACGGTAATTGTGTTGAATTGGAGTCCCTGAAAGTCTTACGTGATTTTTTTTAAATACTTTAATGCTTATTGTTCCGATCAGCTCGGATGACGGTGTAGGGATGTAAACACGCATATCAAGCTTGACTCGTAACTTCACTTCTTCAGCTTGCCGTGGTTACACTCGCATTTTCAGAACGAACGAAAGGCACTTCGATGTTATTTCAAGAGCTTTAAATTATTTTCCTTCATCAAAATATCAAGGGTAAACCATTATGTTGTGGATATATTTTGACAATTAAATTAATGCCTTTAGTATTACGATTTAATTGCAATAGTTTGATCAACATTTTAGTCTTGTGTGTGGTACTTTCTTGCTCTGTCTTCAGTGGTTCATAGATCTATTTCCACTTCCGTTTCTGAACGCACTCGATCGGTACCACGAAGCGTGATTCCTTTCTTGCAGCCTCAATTTTAGAGCGATAAAAACACCTACCGTCAGCTGAAACAATATCCATTTATTTCCAAAGCATATTCATTTGATTATATTGAAATATAAGTTTGTGAATTGCATATTTTTAGTTCTAGGCCTAGTATTTATTTCAAAATATCAGTGTGAAATTTAATTTTGAAAAACCCGAAACCCGAAAACCAAAAACCGGGTTTCAGCTCGACGGTCGGGGCCCGGGCGGGGACCCGTTTCGACTCAGGCCTATAAGATATTGGCGCCATCTAAACACCAACAACATCACTTAAATTTGAAGCCACTCGAGTGGATCGGCCAATGAGAGCGCGTAAACTCAATGCGCAAAGTTCTTTGTGCGCCGGAGTTACGAGTCAAATTCTGGATAGACTTCTGAACTAGCGCCAACAGTCTGAATTATCAAATTAGCTCCCAGTCCCAATTTGTAATTTATAATTTATTTTATTTTAAACAACTAATTAAGAACCTACATAGGATCTACATGCCATTTCAAATTAGCTATAAACAATCCAAAGTCAAACTGAAATACACAAACGGCCTAACGATTAGCCGTTGCCCATCCCACTAAACTGCAGCCAAACTACAGCTACGTACGGGAGTAGAACAGTCTACGTGTACACTCTCGCCGGAGCTCTTCCTATATAAATCCTACACGTGGCAACACTGCTGCGGGTCGACGCGTCCGATTTCTCTCGCACACAAATGCATTCAACTCGGACAAAAGTCAGGGCAAAGAACCTCTAATTCTCGAGTTTCTCATTTCACAACACTCTCATACTAAAACGGGCGTAACTTGAAAACTTTACCAATATAAAATCTGTATAACGATACATATCAGAAAATGAATTATATTTAAAAAACAATTTAAAGTGTACTCTACCTCTCGCCATTTCGATGATTTTCTCGAACAAAATGTAAAGGTACGGTGCGCTTACAAAGCTGAGTTCAACGCGGACTGACCTCAAAATGACATACAATTACAATTCGACTCATTGGAGTGACAACAAAATGCACTGAACTCGTCCAGCTAAGTTCTTTTTTTTTAATCTTTGTTATAATAGGGATTACCCCAAATTAATGTCCTTCTGTGACTTAAAAAATGCCCTACATTAATTTATAGCGAATAGTTTAAAAAATAAGAGAAGTAATAGAAAACATTTTTAGACTCTAATTGTACATTTTGTATAGCAACCTATATAGGCCTTTCTACGCATCAGCCGCGCCCTTTCCCTCTGCAAAATCAGGAATGGGTTTTAGGGAAATCCCCCCCCCCCCCCCCCTGGCAAAAAAAAAAAAAGTGAACGAAAAAGATGGTAACCACAAATTTCCTTCTTTTTTCTGCTCAAGGGAGGGGGGGTGGGGGGGGGGGTGAGTAAAAAAAAAGGAATTTATTTTTAGTGCTCACCAGCCACCACCACATCATCATCATCAGTATCAGCATCATCAGTATCAGCATCATCTTCATTATCACTTTTATTTCGGCCTTCCTTTAGGAACATTATACTATAGAGCAGGGGCGGCGATCCCGGGGGGGGGGGGATCGTTCCCCCCTAAAAATTTGAAAAAGTGCCCCCCCCAAAATGTATAGCAAATACTGACTAAAGACTGTAACACACTTTTAGGCTCTGGAGGGCCCAAGAGTGCAGCGTTTAGACAAATACAAATGCAAAAAACTTCTCACTCGGTAGATACGCTACCTCGCAAAATATCCTTCAAAATGTACGAGTAAATACCAAGAAAAGTGAATTGTGAAAAAAGTATATTGCTTGTTTTAATGTGTAGTTTTGCTAAGGACTGTAATTTGTTAATGCAAAACTTGAAAAACATGTGAGGGGGTAGTTACTCACCTTCACCCCTCTCATTCACTATTGCTCCCTCACACTTGCGTACTGATTGGGGGCCGGGGAGCTTTGGGGGCAGTCCCCCCCCCCCCCAAGTGAAATTCAAACGTGGTTTATTTCTAATTCGATACCAGTGATTTACAAATGTTGCTGAAATGACATGATTTTTCCCTGAGCTTCCGGGGCTCTGCCCCCTGGACCCCACCAAGGGCCCGAAGGCCTGCCCGGCTGGTTGCTCATCTGAGCGTAATGTAATGCCTAAAACCCCTGAGCTTCTGGGGGCTCCGCTTCCTGGATCCCACTCTAATCAGTGACCTGCGTGCCAGTGTCGCAAATAAGGTATCAAAATATGCTCATCTGACCTTAACCCTAATAAGGCCGGAGGGGGGGGGGGCGATCATGCCCCCCCCCCCCCTACACGATTTCTCTGATTGTTCGGGAACGCATATGGATGGCGCCCCGCCGCTCGCTGACTTTTTTCTTTCGAGTCTTGCGCAACTTTTAATAGAATTTTTTTGAAAATAGGACCTACGGTTACAAGGTCACGTGACCTTTTGTCTTTGCATGTCAGCCCGAAAATCCCTCATTTTCGTGATTTGTGTACAAAACATCAGGAAAAGTCATTTTTCCTAAAAACAGATCAAACATGGGTTATTGGGTCTTGTTTCAAGTTTAGGTGGATGTTTTGGGAGTCAAAATAGTTGAATTGTAGTTAGAAATGAAATAAAACAACAAAAACAATAAAATATATCAGTGAAAAAAACAATGAAATACATAAGAAATTATCAAAACAAGGGATAACATAAGGAATAAGCTGGCTCTTCCAAAAAAAAATTGTACGGTATTATTATTCAGAATGGTCTAATAATGTAGTGAAGAAGAATGCTTAAATATGAATAATATATGATTTATGGGTAAAAAAAATTATGACCTTATTTGCATAAATTACCATAAATGTGCAAATGAGTGAATTTTTCAAAAAATTGAAATTATCATAGTATTCTATACACTTCACTTGACATGCGTGCAAATTTGCGCGGAGATCGGCCGCTTCACGGCCGAGATCTTATGGGGGGGGGGCATAATGACCCCCCCCCCCCCCCCCCGGCCGTACAAGACCTCAAATAGCCCGGCCTTTTTAGGGTTAATACATGCCTAAAACCCCTTCGCCCCTTGACACCCGCCGGGGCTTTTCCACTTAACCCCACGCCAATTTACGATCCACTTGCTTTGCTTTGCTCAACCTGATCGTATTTGAAAAACGTGGCAGGGCCTGCGTAACATGCAAGAGCAGTGGTGATGTGGATTTTTTCTGCCCCCCAAAACGTTTTTGCTCATTACGCCACTGCTCCCTCGTCCCTCGCATTTCGTCCCCCCCCCCCCCCCTCCCGGTCAAAACATGAAAAGAAATCGCCGCCCCTGCTATAGAGCAATGATAATTATAGTTATAGTTATAGTTGGGCTTATATATAAGGCTATAACTATATAATTTTAATCATCATTATCGTTATAGTATAGTATTAATGACTGCTTTGAGAGAAATAGTTGTTTTATTACGCTCAAGGGAAGGTTAGAATTGTGCTATTCCCCGAGGCTTGCCGAGGGGAATAGCCCAATTGTAACCTTCCCGAGAGCGTATGAAAACAACTATTTCTCGAATATTAAAGCAGTCATTAATACTTTTATATGCCGAAAAAAAATAAAGCAGTCATTAATACTTTTATATGCCGAAAAAAAATAGACTAAAAAATAAAAAATAAAAAATATTTTTCATTTCACATCACATTTCTGTATCTTATAACACAAAGCTCCTACTGCCCTTCTCCTTTGCCCTTCTCCCTTCTGGCTCCAAGCGGAAGATATTTAACATGTAAACCTATGGGGTAACCATGGAGTAACCATGGTTATTAAAAAATATTGAAATGTTTATGCATGGTTACCGGGAATTTTACAGGAACAGTTGAAGTTTATGAATGCAATTCGACCAATCAGATGGCTGGATTTCTTAAGTGAGGTATATAATTAAAGTTATTGTGATAGTTATAGATATTGTATTCGTATGAGGCTATCATTGTACATGCAAAATATGATCCATATTATCATGTGTCATATTCATTGCCTCAAATGGGAAGTCCACCCTCATAATTAAGTTGGTTTTAATAAAAGCAGAAAATGTGAAAAACACGTCGGAGAAATTCTGAGCGAATTCCGATTAAAAATAAGAAACATGTAATTTTGAAAGTTTTTTAAGATGCGATCAGTCACAAATTGGCTTCCATGTGACGTATCTAGCGAGCTCAGTCCATAGAGATATATACTTAATAAGTGTTAGTAGTATCTCTATGGCTCCGTCCCATCCCATTTGCTCTGTACTAAAAAAAAAAATTAAATCAGAAATTTCGATTTTTCCCTCAAGAAAATATTCAATCATACAAGCACCCTAAATATAATTATTACAAAAATGCTTCTTTGCAACCCCTGTATGGAAAAAAAAATCTATTCTGTCATCAATAAACAACAAAATTGTGTATAGAGCAAATGGAAGGGAGTTCGCAAGATACGTCACAGAGTTTCCAATTTTTGTTTGACTGATCGCAACTTTAAACATTCATAACTTTCTTATTTTCAATCGGAATTTGCTCGAACTTTAACTGACCTGTTCATCTCATTTTCTGCTCCTATTAAAACCAACATAATTATCAGGGTGGACGTTCCGTTAAACACCCGGCTGTGTACATTTTTTTTGTTGGAGTGCAGTCTTACTACATGTAGTAATACATGACTGAATTCAAACCATACTTTTTGGGGGAAAGAGACAATGGTCTTTTTTTTACCAACCTCAAAAGACTGTCTCATCTACCAACGAAATACCGATAAACGTAATGCATAGACTTGAATGTATTTCTGAATGGTCTTTTCAATATTGTGTGTAATTATGGAAATACAAATGGGACGATGAAGTAATCAAAGCATGTAAACTGCAATTGTGTTATCTTGACTCACGATGCGGAAAATTAGTTTAGGAAATCGTCTGAAGCATGACAAATACCTGAGTCACACCACCACACCGACTGCAAACCAATAGATTCTTTGCCGTTAGGGATAATGTAAAAATCTGTTTGGTCTGGTGTCGGTCTGGTGTCGGTTTTGTTGGTGTGACTGGGGTATTAATTACCCGCACTAACGGCATACATGCACATACACACAAACAAATACCAAAATGCTGAAAGAGGGAAGGAGAGAGAGAGAAAAGAGAAGAGAGAGGAGAGAGAGAGAGAGAGAGAGAGAGAGGAGAGAGGGAAGATGAGGAGAGAGAGAGAGAGAGAGAGTGGGTAGGAGGGGAGAGAGAGAGAGAGAGAGAGAGAGCGATTAAAGTCCTCGAATTTAGATATATATATTTTTTATAATTACTTACTTTATAACAGAAAATAATGCATTGATTGATTTTGTACTATTACTGAAGAGTTCTAATCTGCTAATTATCATTTTTTTAAATATTTTTAGAACTAGATTTAACTAGGTTTCCTATCGCTGTCATTGTCAGGGGCGGGATATATACAATTGAAATTATTGGACGGTTTCAGTTACTTCCATTTTTTATCGGGATTTTCTCTTCCTCTCTCTCTCTCTCTCTCTCTCTCTCTCTTTTGCAACCCATAATTATTTTATCGACAAGATACATTTTCTAGGACGTTATCAGTCATGGTGGTGGCAGCAGCGGGATATCCATACAAGATTATCATCTTGTATCCTCATCTAGTACAAGGCAATCATTGCTTAAAATGAGCCACTAACTCTGGCATACCAGCGGAAACGAAGCAACAGGTTAACTTCTTTTTTGTCAGAAGTTTAGGTCTAGTTGCAATGCCATTCAAGGCAATATGCATAAGTAGAGCTTATACCTTATTCTTCAAAATTATCGTTCCAATCAGTGATATCTTTGAGCTTGACACTCGTCCGGATGTCCCTAAATATCGTCAGTGCAACGACATTTGGATTTGCAAACCTCTAAATTTGAACCACATTTCTGCAGATGAAGTCGCTGGATATTTTTTTTTGTTCAATTTGAAATATATGCAAGGTCTTACAAAAACAGCAATAACTTTCTTATTTTATCTGCCACCGAACCTATAACATTGCATTCAACATTATACACAAAGTTTATTTCTTGTACTAGTTGCAAAATAGTAAAAACTCTTTTACCGTTGTGGGGGCACTCCGTCTTGCCTACATAGACTACGGAGATCTTTCTTTGAAGATCACTGAGGCATGGACAAGGAGGGTATGCAAAAAAGCTGGATGATATCGCCATTAATACAATACACGAACTGCGATTCTTCCAACAATAGAATCTTTCCTATTCTGAAACCAGCATTGTAAACAGGTATAATATTTGCCGAGGATCATTTTTCTATAGTTCACACTTTGGACGCAGACAACTCCAACGCACGTTTAGCACCGAGCAAACATCTTGGACTCTCTATGTGCCCGTATCTAAAGTCATTCCCGCATCAAAGTGCATAGTCACATTGGCATTTCACCTCAAACTTGGCTTTATTTTAGAACCTGAACTCCTCCTTGATCCGCTTATTCGCACACGTATTTACCGGGACTTGGTCTAACGCTCTACCGCCAGTCAACTAAACTTCCGCCACTCCCTTTGCCAAACTTATGTGATTGAGGGACATATAACTGCTCGCATTAATACATATTTCCGCTGTATGTACCAGCTCAGGCGCCTTCTTCTCTTGATATAATTAAGAACTAAAGTTGTTATAAAAGTTTCACCAGACCGGGTATTCTACAAGAAGGTGTATGGCTGTATTCTAAAATACTTCAACCAGTGAAACAAGCTTTGGATACACTAGGGCATTTCTGCCCAAAATAAAGGAGTACACCTATTAGACCTGTATCAAAGGCTGGATATTTTCATAATTGACTTGTGACTTTATTCGCTGACAAGAATTGTTTTCGAATTATGGAGCTGTGCAGTTACCATTTTAGTACAACAAGGACGTATGTTTGGATTTGTGGGATTTTCTTCATTTTATGTAATGGAGCAAACGGCCAGAGTAAGTGAATTGTCATTAAAACCAAAACCATTTTGTTTGTTTTAGTTTGAAATTAAACGGTAATCTGGCTGAAAACAAGAAAGACGAATGTCTATGGAAAAAAAAATTATCATGAATATCTGCACTAATAATCTATTATTTTTCATCAAATATATTTCTTATGAACGAAATTGAAGTTAATCGCATTAAATTGGTACAATTTGCTATGTAGTTTATTAATGAAATGAGGAAGAATCATAATACTATAATAGTCAAATGAAGTTAGGTGACAAGTGCATGTTACAGATAGATAAACTTCTTTGTGAAACAGGGTGTATATTTATATACTTTTTGTTGTTGTAATTCTCATTATTCTAAAAGTCTATTCCATTTGTGAAAGGGCTTTGTGTTTCATTTCCATTCCAATATTCACAAGGGAATCAGAGCATAAAATTCATTTTTATGAATGGAAAAGGAAATGAAAAAAAGAAACGATCAGTTTGCAATAATACCTAACCAGAACAAAGTGAATATATTATCAGAAAGAAAGCAAGCGGAAATTAATGTTGTCAGCAAGCGTGGTATTAAAAGTCTGATTAACAGGGTAATTCATTGAAGAAGAAAAACAAAGGCGTGATGTTTTAAAGCTTGTTTAGAAGGGATGTACGTATAATTACTCAATTATGATTGAAATTAATCAGAGGTATGAATTATCTAATGTAATGAAACATTTACCATTTCATGAAACATATCTTCTATTTATGGCGAACGATGATAAAGTCGTGACAAAGAGATGTTTCAAACAGATTTAAACAAAGTCTTATGAAATCACATTTTGATCATGGCCTCTCGCTTTTGGTCTCATTGCTTATTTTGCACAGGGATTTAGATGTTAATGCTTTTGTTTGATATCTCACGAAAATAAGATTAGTTTCATTGTGAATTTAATAAGGGTCTTCATACCTGGTAGTCAATGTCAATACCGAAGGGTGTGGTAATGTAGTGTTTATATTTTGTCGTATACTCTAGTATGACAAATAATAGTGGATATGTCGCATTAAGATGTTTTGGATCCCAACTGTAAACGAAGTGATTAAAATGGCGTTTTTTTTTCCTCCTGCTTACCGACATGGTTTGGATTAATCGTTCAAAAAACTTCAAATGAGTGAATACTAAGGTTTAGTGTAAATTGATGTTGGAAGGAATTGGACCATATACTATCCATTACTGAACTTATTTTAACTGACCAAACAATAAAAAGTTTGTTGTCGTTTTGGAGAAATATTGTTCAGACATCACTGTCAAAAGTACATGTAGGTTTTTTGCACTGCGTGTCTTTTCAAGATTTGTCATAGGAGCCAGCATACTGTTTTCTATCACGATGGAATAGTAATTTCATTATTATCATTTTTGTTATCATTTTATTATTGTAGTCAGATAAAACCACCTTTTCAGATAGTAACCGCATGCGAATACACCTGTAAAACTCACCCATGTTATCACTTGTAAAACGTCTTATTCACGTAAATGGAATGTAAAACAATTATTTTTTAACGTTAATTGAAACAGATTACTTGTCTAGTGGCTTTTGTATAAACTCAATTACAAAGGAAACACAAAAGCGAAACAAATACATATTGTCCCTTCTTTGCCTTGGCGACCAAAAATATAGCATATTGTCACAAGCTGACGAATTCTTAGTCAAATGACGTCATCAATACACACTCGAGACGAATCATCGTATCAATGAACTTATTCATCAGGTATAGTGTTATTCTTGGCCCACCACGTTTTTCGTTGCTATTATTTCTTGCTATTTTTGACATCTTGCGGAGGGCGGGTGAAACCTCGTCACTTTGAACAATATTCCTTAGCTCTCTTTTCCCTTTCAGTATCATTACCAATCATAACACAATCTCAATTCTATATCCAAGCGTTTCGCAAAAGCTGGTGCATTCCATTGCGAGAAGAAGAATACATTATTCAAGGTGACGTAAGAGATTGACCTCAGACGAAAATTCCCATAAAGAGTCTACTTCCGCCGGAAACAAAATAATATTTCTGTTCACTATTTTACATATTTCAATATATTTTTAGTTTGTGGACTGATTGACTGAGTTTATTGATTCGGAATATGAAATATTAAAGAAAATATGGGTAATAAAAATATGCCTGTTTTCTCTGTTGCATTACTTTAGCAAATCATTGTCGCTTTGTGAATCTGGATTTATTGCTTTGGTTTATTGATGAAATTTAAAAACAAACATAAAGCAACAACAATTTGACAATGACAGAAATCTTCTTTGATCAATCTTATCTTGTTTGATAATGAATTTAAACAGATATAACAAAGTAAATACATTTACATGGAATTAGTATTATAGAGTTTACAATCATGCTGTTTCTTTGGACATCATATCGACCTTAATCCTTCATTTCTAGATACGAATAACTATTCTCGAGGTAAACAATAATTATACAAAACCGTTGTAACATAATTTTGTTCCGTTTTAAAAAGAATTCCATTCCCATACATGGTCCTTGAAATAAAGTGATGGCGTTCAAGTGCTTTATCAAACAAGCAAACGCGTGCTGGCGATTAGGAGGATTTTAAAAGTGGATTACAAAGTTTTGGACAAAGGGAAACAATTCATTCAAATAACACTTTCAGATGGTATATAGATCCTTGGGGATTAGAGAACGGCAAATATTTAGAAAGTGTGATTCATTCATTGGAGAGATGTGTTTTGTTTTCTCTCTTTTTTTTTTTACTTGAGGGACTGTGAAATAGTGTAATAATTCACCGATAACATCATTTTGTCATCTCGTTATTGAGTTGGTAATTTGCCTTAGGTATACAGCCCTCCCCGATGCCGCCACCGTTGGGGTGGAATGTTATTCAGTAAAGGAAAATCTCAAAACATACGATATCAAAGCGAAAACTATAAAGACTTGCACCATGATATTCATATCTGTACCATGATCAAGGGGAAATCAATGGAACTCGTGTACAGATCGTTCCTCCTGTGTTCGTGTCTTCAACGTTGTGAATACTGTTGAGGGATTTTTAAAAAATGTTTCAATATTGACTATAACGAGAGAATCGAGGAGACGAAAAGAATGAGCGTTCCAAAGTTCCCTCGATCTCTCCTTTGAAAAGAAATTCCGCCAAGTTGAATGGGAAGAGGTGTGCCAATAACTACCCATACAGCAACTTGGAATAAGTGATTTTTTACAGGTCATTGCATTTCACAAGATTATGGGGAGTTGTTATCGACATAAAGGAAGGTACAGCCCTAACACAAGTATATACGAGACACGGAATTTCATACAGATCCACATATTTGTATTTAACCTGCAGGCATAAACATTCGCTCGAATCTTTCTTGCGTACAATGATAGTTGCACAATATAAATGGGAGGCATATATACTTAAAAAGGGTGGATGTGTGAGCAGTAACCCACACAGCGCCACCAACATAACAAACAAGTATCACAAATAATTATGATTGATACAAACATTCCTTTGAAAATAATGATTATGCTTGCTTTTCATTGTTCAGACATACATTTATACAATATCCAAAAATAGATGATTAAAATCACCATGCCACTGGAAGGGTTCCATTGGCATGAAACGTGAACAACATTTTAAGTTATCTCATCATGTAAACTGCTATAAAAGGTCGTTGATCGCCTCCATATTCCTAATTGTTCTATTTTCATTACGTGACGTGGTGAATTTTCTCTCCAAGGTGAATGCATCAGCAAAACAATGGTTGTTACATTATAGCAATGACTATGGATTATGATTCATGTATAGGGTTATGACATATTTGTTTTGCAGGTAGAGGATACCTTGCTTTCCAATTTATGCCTTTGCGTTCTTTCATTCTACAGATGTGACTTGCAATTCCGTGGAATCGAATAGTTCCAACGTCTTTGACACCTACGACGTTACCGTTTCTGGGAACACTAGCCATACCTTGACCTTTGACCCCGCAGAATACGGTCCTACTAACAGGTTGCCAGTAGGCACTAGTGAGGTCACAGTGACGGCTTATCCGACGTCATCGCCATCGACTGCGATAGGGAGCTGTACATTCAATGTCACTGTTAGTTGTAAGTATAATGCTTATCCATATAGCATGCATGTTTGTTGGGTGAATTCTTTATCAATATTGTGTAAAACGTTTTACCCAAAAAGTAATATTGAACAAAAATAATTTGAGTAATAATTACGGTGTGTTTGTTTGAGCCACCAAACATAATGCTTGCTTCCTTTTCACCCCATAATATGAGGTATATTTTACCCAGACTTTTAAGAATGTAACTTCGGCAAAGTATATAGGGTATAAACACTTAAAATATTAATTAATATCAAATACATGTATTTCGTGAAGATCTGATAGTCAAAATATTAGATGAGGTAACCTTTTTTTTTCTTCTTCTAGAGGGTTGTTAGGAAGGTCATTGCCCTAAGGAATATTTGTCCTAGGGTGTATTTGTTTTGATGGTTACATGTCCAGGATGATATTGTATGGGTAGTTGTCCTTAAGTTTCAGAGTTGAGAAATCTTGATAAAAGTTCAAAAAATAGAACGTAACAAAATGAAAACCGTGGAAAGTTAAAAATGAAACTCACGTCAAATGACATCCTCGTAGGATAGGAAAAGTAATCAACAATAAACCGAAATTCAAATTAAGACTATATTTCATCATGCTTTTTCAATTATAACATTATTTTCAAATTCCAATATCATAACGTTCATTCAAGGTGCCGATATATTTTGTTTATTTGCTTTTTTTGATTGCCTTTTAGTATTGTCCATCAAAAGTGTCATTGTTTTTACAAATATCCAAAATTACCATAAATGCCACAGTGAGTGAGCTTCCCATTGCTTGCCCTATAACGAGCGACGTCGAGCCGACAGACCCCGGCGAATCAACTTTCCAGTTCACGGTCAGCAACCTAGCTTTGATCCCCGGCTTCGACTACATTCCCGTTCCCTCAAGTTTCATAGAAAGTGAAATTTCGACGAACACGACCGACGTCGTCAGCGACCGTTTCCCTATCGGCGTCCATGCTATGAGCGTACGGTACTTCGATAATTACCTTGATAAAGAGTGCAACTTTACCCTCACAGTCGTGGGTGAGTACTTTGACGAAGTTGGGGGTGACGAAGTTCTTTGGTGACGTTTCCTTATTAGTGTAATTGTCATTATTATCAATTTTATCATCATCGTCATTATCATTATTATTATTATTGTTACTATTAGTATCATTATCATTCATATTAGTATATTATCTTTCATATTAGTATATTATTATCATGAATATTAGTATTATTGTCATGAATATTAGTATTATTATCATGAATATTAGTATTATTAAGATGAATATTAGTATTATTATCATGAATATTAGTAGTATTATCATAAATATTAGTAGTATTACTGTTGTTGTCATCATCATTATCAGCATTAACTTTATCATCATCCTTGATATTATTGATATCATTAGCATGATAATTATAAGTTTCATTTTGTAATGTAATCTGCGAATGCGGTAGATAAACTGTTGTAAAGAAATAAAACAACATATAAAGTTACGATGTTACCAACATTCTGCTTTTATGTTGTATTATAACTTTTGACGAGCAGATTCGTTCATTTTACTAATAGAGAAATCTACTAGAGTCTAGAGGAATCACAAATCATTTTCTTGTCAATTACCTTTTCTTGCTAAATCTCTGCATCTCTCTCTCTCTCCCTCTCTCTTTCTTCTCTCTCTCTCTCTTTCGTATATATCTCCCTCTCTCTCTCCCTATCTCTCTCCCCCCTCTCTCTCTCTCTCTCTCTTTCTCTGTCTCACTCTGCCATACCAAAGTATTCACATGTCCCTCATAACTACTATGCTATTGATATCCATTAAACATTTATGTATAGGGCTACATATTTTAAATAATATTTCAAGTTGGAGCCGTAAGGAATTTGAAATAAAAAAAATCGAGGCACTCAGGCGATCATTGAATGAGATGGATGACGGATTACAGTTCAGCAACTCTTTTTTTTCCCTTAAAAAACGCAGATATGGAACCGCCAACAGTCACCTGTCCGGTCGATATCAAAACTACCACCACAAACGTCATCATATACACACCCATGGGTATTGCAGACAACGTTCCCGATCCGAGTATGCTGCAAGGGTCCATCAGCTACATTCCCGATACCCTGTCACCCGGTTCCCGTTTCCCGTTCGGGATTTCTACGGTGACCATTTCGATTACTGATGGCGCGGGCAACCAGGGAAATTGCAGCTTCGATGTGAATGTATCATGTGAGTTTTCAGAACAGGATTTATTTTTTGAACTAAATTTATCACATATTTTCTTTAAATCGGTAACTATAATATATTAATTTTATCGTTACAATGTTAAAAGAAAATGCAATGTCTCTGAAAACAGTATACACGGGCGCGAATGTCGTCGACATTTTTTTACATGTGTAAATGGCCAGTTTTGATCGAGAAAAAAATTGTTAATCTCTCAACGTCAATTTAAGGATTTTATAATTTATTTTCCCTTTTAAAATTTCTAGCATCAAATGCAATATAATCATGAAACACTAAATGGATGCAGTGTTCGAGAAACGTTTCCCCTTTTTACCCGTATATCTGGTAAATTTTTAGGGCTCTGAATGTAAAGTTATTGACCCAAGCAACAAAATGTGGAGTAAAGTTACGAAAGAGTTAAGACCACCGCGCACTCTACGATTTAATATAGGTCCACACTCTGTGAGATTAAAACAAGAAAGATGAGTAAAAACAAAAATAATTCCCATGTTTTGTTCGTGAGATTGTTGAGAGAAGATCGATCATTTTTAGATTCATTTAAAGCATCAATCCTTATATGATTCCAATTACAATGCACCGAGTGTGCCATATACATCATTTACATTTTGTAGCTTATCATGCTGCATGCAAGTACTATCCTCATTAATGTATAATCCCTGTTTGTAAAGAAATGAAGATTTCCCTTATAATGAACAGATTTCTTACATGCATTTCTCTCTTTTCATCCATCTAGAACAAGTTCAGCTGTAAATAACTCAGTTCATCATCATTAACAAGTTCTTGTAGCCATGTCTCATCAACGACAAAGCATTCTCGGCATTTTAATGGATAAACTTATGATACAGTTGTGTATATTATTATCTAAAAAACTGACTGGAATATGCTAAACTTGAAGAAAAAAAGTTGTTTCATATGATATAATATATACTGTTACATGTAGATTTTCATTAGCATATTAACTTTCATTTTTAAGTAGTTTTGATTTCATAAATGTAGTGCTTTTAAAACCATTTGAACACTTTATCCGTGTCTTCATGATGCCATGCTAGTTTATTATCAGCGGAATTCTACAAGCTTGGATATACCATGCAAACAGTGTCTCAGTCATGCATGCTCTTGTACTTCCACTCTACAAAGAAGTGAAGTATTTGGGAACTTACTTATTTAAAAATAACTAAAGATAATGTGAGCAGTTATTGTTTCAAAGAACTCACTATTTGTGTGTATCATCGCAGTATTTTTTAAACCATCGTACGGTAATAGTAGGTTTGATATTTCTTAAATTAAAGTATACATGTATTAAAATGGAGATTTTTGTTTAAATCATGATCAAGCAAGCACTTTGTTTGGTTTTGTTTTTCTCTGCTACATGAACATAGAATGCAAAGTTTTATCAAGTAAATAATTTTGATATTGGAGTCATAAAACCGCCAAAGATTGAAGAAATGAAATGTACCTGTTTAAATGTGATGGGTTATTATGAAGTACATGCATGTTCACTATTACAGTTCAATGACAAGTTGTACGAACCAAAGTCATGTGTAAAATATTTATTTCCTTCTTCGATGTACTTTTAGGAAAAATCGCCAAAATGGCATTGGTGAAATGTATGTCTGTGACTTACATGAATGATGAAAAAGTATGTTTGTTATTGTATTTAGATATGATTGTGTATGTTGGGAATGTTGGTTACCAGTGGCGTAGATTGGGTCCAGCTGTTGGTGGGAGATGGTCTTATAATGTAAATAAACTGTTAGAGAACAAGGCCATGAAGTTTGTGGAGGGTGTCATAATTATGTTCATTCTATGTTGCCTTTCCCTCTTTTGTTTTCTATCTTTTACTATCTTTCACTTAATTAATTTTTTTCAATTCATTTATTTATTTAATCATCATAATATATATACAATCAAAATAAGTTACATCAAACATTTAGCAGAACAGAACACTTAATTTTGTTCTCACGTTGTTGCTTTTCAATATGGGTAAGTCAGAAAGGGAGGGGTATTTGCATGAGCCCTTCCAGTTTTGCTGGTAGATACGCCATTGTTGATGGATTATTGAACTGTAGTTGCATATGTATTGGAATGTATGTATTTTGTAATATTGTTAAGGTTGTTGAGGTTCAGTTGCTACGAATAAATGTGCTAATCCATAGTGTGTATGTTGCAGTGTGATTTGAAAGATGTTTGTTATCGTTGTAACCAGAGGCATAGATGCGGGGATCGAGTGGGGGATATTCCTCTTCCCTCTTCATAAGCAATTTTATTTCTTCTAAGATCAGAGGGACAAAAATCAAAATGAAAGAAAAGAAAGAAGATAATAGGACCATCTCTTACATCGAACATTATTTTGCCTTGTTAATTCGCATTTCATTCTCAAGTACGATCGATGCTCTTGCCTTACATGAGTGCCAGTGCCTCCTTGATCACAGGAAATATGAAATACATCTGGTTGCAATGTACATATTGAACCGAATTGCTGAGGGATTATAATACAAAATGATACTGCTGATTGAATCTTTTTGTATTCTTAAAAAAAACCAATTGTAATAAAATACCTGAGAAAATCCGACTTTACTTCATTTTTGACATGATCCAAACAAAAAATTGCTCTACAAATCTCAAAACATCTTTCTGTAAGCTATTTGATGTATATTCAAAATTTTAGATACTGAATTCAAGATTTGTTTTGAACAAATTACTTCATTTTGAAAGGAATGTTGTTAAGGGCACAAAAAACAATACATGGGACTGTAGTGTAAATCATACACATAAATAGGCATCTAAGAACGCTTTAATCTTTACAGGGTGCACTTTTTAGGGATGGGAACATTCATAATTGGTTTCAGCACAATCGAGTACTCACATTGAGCGTATTTTTGTGTGGTTGCAGGAGGTGACCCACGAAAATGAAACAATGGCCGCATTTTCACGTCAGTATCCCATGGTTTAATCCTACAGCAATTGGAAGCAAAATGAATATAGTGTTGAATCACAGGCGCATGCACTATTTACCCTCATTTTTTATGATCAGCGTACGTACTGATGAGGCAATCGATAGGACACCTCCATGGACACCTCGTGTGCAACGGGAATTGATATAAACATATGATAATATAAATTGTGAGTTTCAAAAAACGTCAAATTATAGACAAATGGGTTGACAAACCATAATGCCGTTGGTATCTCGGTCCATACGTGCCGTAATCTATAGATAGCCTGTTATGATTAAGCCTTTTACCGTGGTCATTACTATAGATAACAGTAAAACAATGGCGGGAAATTTGATTGGAATTGGAACAGCAAACAGATATTGAGCCGAGGTCAGTTGGGGTTTAGCTAACAATTTTTAATGATATTTAGGTGGGTTAAAATTATTTTTAGGAAGATAAATTGAACTGATCAAAACTTATTTTATGCCCTTTTTGTCTTACTTTATATGGGTTACAGAAAATACATTTCCATGTGGTATAACATTATCTCTTACTACTTTTATGCCTACAGTACAAGAGCTTCCAATCGTCTGCCCCGCATCCGTGGATCTAACGGTCGGGACAGATTCTGGTGAACCTTTCTACACTTACCAAGACCCACAATTCAGCGTTACTTATCTACCTGAGTCTACGACGTATGTACCCTATGGAAGTATCACGATGATGAGAACTTACGGTGGTAGCTCTAGCGGTCCTGAACTAGCCATCTCACCATCAGCACACACTGTCACCGTTATGATATCAGATGGGACGCTCTCAAAGTCATGTCCAGAAGCAAACGTAACTGTAGAAGGTAAGACTTCAGATACCTCAAATAAAGTCATATGAAGTCGGTTATAATACAGACCTATGGTATCAGTCACATCACGTTTAGGTGCACCTTGGGTGTTATGATGGACTTCCAATTTGTCTGTCCAAACTAAATGGTTTGTTACTGACAGGTTTGGACGCATGTCTAGATGGCTACTTCCACGTGTGATTGTGTTTCACTTGCCTGGTTTAAAGATTCAAACTTGCAAAAGCGCGGTCAAGTAGCTAGTAGCTTCATTACATTCTCTGTTCAAAATTGATGCTGCAAGTAAATATCACACTTTATACCTCTGACAAACTACAAGCAAATGTAATGTAAAGAACGAGTTTTATTTCTTGACGCCATTGGGTGTGTTAAGATATGAATAATATCCGAATTATTGAGTGTGACATCAAAAGAAAATGTCATAATGGAATAAGATGCTATGATAAATATTTGTTTATTGTTTCTATATCAATAATAGATCGGGAGCCCCCTGTAATCATCTGTCCAGAAGACATATTCCAGGATCACACCTTGGTGGATTCCGCATTCCAGCTCAAAGACAGTTCTGATAACTCTGGCGAACTATCCTTAGATACTTATTTCCTACCCTTCGTAAGACCAGGGGATAATTATCCTGTTGGAACGACAACCTTCACTTTCAATTCCACTGACAGAGCTGGAAACGTAGCGGCGTGTTCGTTCAACGTTACAGTTGAAATAGGTATGCAACATATCTTGAGCAAACCGTTTAATCTATTCATCAATTATCAAAACGTAATTTTATTTGATTTTAGCAATCAGAGTTCTTTATTTAAGGTGCTTTGTTCAAGTAGCTTAAAGTCACAGAGAAGTCAGCTCTCATGGGGAATTCGACACCGTTCGGGTATTTACCCAATAACAGGTGTTGTCAATCACCAGGGTTAGCCTTCAGTTTTATGACCATTAGACCTTATGTAATGCTTTGCTTTTCCTTCGCCCGAAGAATCTTCGAGCATGCTCCGAGAGACTAGGGGATAATTCTTGACGGGCCAACGGGTTTGCTGTGTGCAGATTTGTACTCCCATTAATGGTATTTCCACCAAATCTGGTGTCAGCGAATTATGGCCTTCTGCACATGAAAACTGACTACCCACTCCCTTTAACTTCATATTATTCGGTTTCAGTCTTCTTGTAATGACGGGAAGAAAAAAATCTTCGTTCAACGCCATAGCATATTCTGTGAGTGGGTCTCGACGTCGCGACGGTTTTACAAGACGTCGGTCAGGCGTGATGTCCGCAAACCTATGTATTAAAATATTAGAAACTGATCTAATTGTCTGGCAATGACGACGATTGTTATGTGCCTGAATATACATTATAATTCTAACAATTTTTCCCTCCCCATTTCTTTTTTTCTATCAATCATTTTTCATCGACCTCTAGCTCCGACATCAACCTCGACTGAAGATAATGACAAATTGCATTTTCAGGAACTTTATTTTGGTCTTCATCAAAAGGAAATATAAATTGTTATACATGTACATGACACGGAATATCACCAAATTACAATTTGTCGCTGGCTGATTGATGTTCGCTTAATCTTACTGCTTGATCGCTGATCTCTGAATCATATAGTACAGGTATCAAAGCATCTCATATTTAATTGCATGCGCATACTTGTTTCTTTATTAATTTTAATTAAAAAACTGTAAGTGATGATATGAATTTAAAAGATGAAAGTACATTGTAAAATGTGGCCCAAAATGCATGCATTATAGATTTCTTTCGAAAAACAACAAGATGTAATTTGAAAGATGGATATGAAATGGAAAAAAATGTTTTCTGTCATACTTTACAGGTAGTCATTTAAGGGTGTGTATAATTATGGATTAATATATATTTTATCAGAACTACATGGTTCTAGTGTCGAATTATAAATAAACAATAAATGCTTCATTGTTATAATTGATTGATCAGCTAATTAGTAGCAGTTAATTTTTGTTTTGTTGCTCTTTTACAGCTTCACAGACACCTACTACACAAGGTAAGAACTAGTTGCATGTGTTCATGTTTTAATTCATATTTATTATTGCTTTTGTTTTGGCATAATATGTTTTTTTGGCATGTAATGCATTATCCGTTTCCGTTTGGTTATCCACTAATCATCGACCATTTGCCTTTTTCCTTTTTTAGTCACAGCCACCCTATGAAACACGTTAATAATTTGTCATGTAATTCATTCATGTATTGTTATGTTGGGTTTTCATCATCACTAAATCATGATACTTCGCTCTAACCTTATATGTCTTTGAAAGCAAACGATTCCTTTATGTAATCCTTGTGGTCAGTTTATTCATCAATAATCCATACGTATTATTAATTCTTTAACAATTTAAGTTTATATATCCACCGTATATAATCAGACTCAAAATTATATGTCTCTGCGTATTATATTTTAATAATCTATGCGTTATTTCCATGGTTTTAGATGGGTGTTTACACATTTATTAACATTACGTATTCAATAGAAAAAAAATACATGTATACAGTTATACACGATTATGTATGAATGCTTTCCTCGTCCAAGTGAAATATGAGGAATTCAAGCTCCGTTTCATTCATAACAGCGTTTCCCTTCTTTAACAAACATCTTCTGCTTCTGTCAAAACCATGATTTCAATTCCTGTCCTATCACAGCTACAAATTCTTCTGCAACTCCATCCTCGTCATCCATGTATGTTACATCTACGAGTTCCATTCCTGTTTCATCCACGACTTCTACTTCTACTCCATCATTGTCATCCATGTATGTTACATCCACGAATTCCATTCCTGTTTCATCCATGACGTCTGTTCCAACTCCATCCTCGTCTTCCATTGCTGTTTCATCCATGACGTCTACTTCTACTCCACCATCGTCATCCATGTCTGTTACATCCTCTTCTTCCATTGCTGTTTCATCCATGATATCCACTTCTACTCCATCCTCCTCTACCGTTACTGTTCCATCCACAAATTCCATTCCTGTTTCATCCATGACGTCTGTTCCAACTCCATCTACGACTTCCATTCCTGTCACGATCACATCTTCCGACCCAGTAGGAACAATGAATTCGAATTCTGTCACGATTATGATAACAAATTCCGTCACAACAGACAATATCACTCCCGTCACGTCCATGACATCAACTCCAGTCACATCCGTGACTCTACGTGAAACGTCATCGTCAAGAACATCACAGACTCTGGGTTCCGGTAATTTTGTTAAATTCAAATCTCTAATCTGCTTAATAACCTTCATAATATAAATGTGCATATAATTATCTAATTATCATGATATGAATGTTTATTATAAGATTATATTACACAGATTCACCTAAATTTTCTCTTCCTCTTCCTCTGTGTGTTTATGTATTCCTCTCTCTAATGAAAACGATGTGTGTTAATAAATAATGTAGAGTTATGTATTTCTATGGTACTACGACATTTTGAAATCAATTTCTTCCAGAATTTGATGCTAATGGTTTGGGTAATTTTGTAAATATCGACGGTGGTTTGTTGTAAATAAGCTGCAATTGTATATTTGTTTTCTTTAATGATGTATTTATTGTGTTGCTTCTGTATTGCAGAGCCAACCAATGCGATAGAGTCAACAGCTGGTAAGATGATTTAATAATCAGTCTCTGTTATGACAGCAAGCATGGCAAGTGTAGATGTGAAAATTCACAACATTAAAGACAATGGATTTCACCTCACATCTTATGCCTTGTGCCACAGCCCCGGTTCAAACTCTCCCTCACCATCTCTCGTTCACTTCCTCTTTGTTCATCTCCTAAACGTTCTTCCCTCACTCTGTTCCTCCACCTCTCTTTAGCCCTGCGTCGTCAGATCTCCTGCAGTTTCTATCACCTACATTTTACAGAATTCCTCATTTCTTTTGTATTCCTTTCCCCCTACTTCAAATTATATCTTTATTTTCAATCGAGAAAAAAACCCGATAGATTTTCAATCCTAAAACACAAAGCACAAATGCAAGGGAGTTGTAGATGTGTGGGCGAGGATGATTCAATGTGTGTGTGTGTGTGGGGGGGGGGGGGGGTGTTCCTATTAGTAAAATAAACTCCAGATTTGTTCAAGTTTTTTTTTATAGAGTGAATAACATGTACAATTGACTTATAAATTATATTTATGTAATTTAAGTTTACTTTGTTGCTCAGTTATATATACTGCAAATTAATTTTTGTCTAATTATGTTTATGTATAAGTAATTATTGAAAATGTTTATTTATTTTATTAAATTGTATATGTCATTTTTGATAACTTTTCTTTGTTATATTTCCATGTATACGGTAGTAATTTTGTAAATGACCTAAAATTGCAAGTTAATTAATCATATTTTCATTACTTAACATCTCATTTATAAATTGCAGAGTCTACCAATGCGATCGAGTCAACATCAGGAGGTAAGTGATATCTGTGTCTTTCACCTGATTCTTTCTCTCCTTTCTTGAGAAATGTGTTTATATAAATATAATGAATATCACATGTTAATAATGAAAGAAATCGATCCTTAAAGTTTTTGAGTGATATATAGAGCAGTTTTGGTGTGAGGGTGAGAGAACGTGTGTGTCACAAACTCTCCTACAGCCGGTATCAATGATTTGTATAGTGTGAAATACATTATTGATGATAATGAAAATATTGTTTACCCAGGGAAGCCTGATTAGTATCACTGTTCTTCCTGAGGGCCCTGCAATAAGTATTACCCTGGCAAAGGAATTTGAAGAGGGAAAATTCTTAGGGTATAAATCCGATGGAAAGTGATGGAAAGTGATGGAAATAAAGTCGGTGAGCGGGAACACTGTGTATTCATAAAAGCACTATGTACCTTGTAGAAATAATCCCGATGGCAGCTATCATACAGCTAAACTTTGGTGTATGGGTTAGGGATTTTGACTCTCACGCGCGATATCCTGAGTTCGATCCTTGATCAGTGCTAAAAGTCATCTTCGGACACTTTTAACCACGTTTGTCTTTCTCGACTGAGGTATATTAAATTATATACCTCACTTAAGTAATCCAGCCATCTGATTGGTCGAAATTGCATTCATAAACTTCAACTGTTCCTGTAAAATTCCCGGTAACCATGCATAAAACATTTAATATTTTTAATAACCATGGTTATTAAAAAAATTGTTCAGTGTCCATGGTTACCCCATAGGTTTACATGTTAAAAAATGGTTTGAGCGATCGAGGATACCGTATGTGTGCGAATAATTGGTCGGTAATTTCAATACAATTGAATCTCGATCGATCTTACCGACAATTTTATCTTGCATTGTTGACATGAAGACGAAAATAAACTTCCAAAAACTAAAAAACAACATCTGCCGATAGATCTTGGTCTAAGTTCGTGCCAATATGCATTGCAAAAGTAAAAGAAGAGTCCGTATATGGAGCTTTTGCGAAGCATTCATCACAGCGAAGCCGGTTTCAATTCATTTTAATGTATATATCGTACAAAACTGCCAAGCATGTTAACAACGCGCGATGGCCGAGAGGTCTGAGGCGCTGCCTTTAGCTACATCACCTTTTATACGCAAGAGTTCGAATCTCATCTTCGACAAAAAAAAAAAGTATTTTTTATTTTTTATTTTTTAGTTTATTTTGTTTCGGCATATAAAAGTATTAATGACTGCTTTAATATTCGAGAAATAGTTGTTTTTATACGCTCTCGGGAAGGTTACAATTGGGCTATTCCCCTCGGCACGCCTCGGGTAATAGCACAATTCTAACCTTCCCTTGAGCTTATAAAAACAACTATTTCTCTCAAAGCAGTCATTAATACTATACTATTAACTGGCGATGCTGCAGTAATAATAGTTAAAATGCCCTCTGAAAGAGCGGGATCAATAATGATGAGGCTGCACTGGGTAAATAAGACCGTGCAGTGAATATCTTCCTCAACTTCTTCTTCTCTTCATCTTCTTCAGCTTCTCCTTCTATTATCGTTATAAAAAAATTAAAAATCGTTACCATTATTATTATTATTTGTATTTGTATTGTTATTATTATTAATTATAACAATTCTGGTAATATCCTTAAATCCTCGGTTCCGTTAAAGTGCCGAATAGGCCTACCCCAAAAACGCTTCAATAGATGGTTTCAGGTTTAGAGTGAGGAATAGGATCAGGATACGGGTTAGAGCAGTAGTTACTAATTTAAATGGTGGGGTATTCTATAATATTCCCTATGTTTTTCATTGCATGTAGGTGCCCTAACGATGCCCAACAATTTACCTATCATCATCGGGTGTTCGGTAGCCGGTGTCGTTCTCCTGATCATCATCATCCTTGCTGTCATCTGTAGCAATCCAGGCAGACGAAGCGTCTTTGGGATCGGGTCCAAGGAACCCAGCAAGATAAGACAAGTCGGAGCAAACAGACATGTTAGTATTTCAATAATGATGACAATAACAATGATAATGATAATAATAATGATAATAACTATTATAATAATAATATCAATGGTGATGATAATCTTAACAATAATAATAATAATGATAATAATATTAGCGATAATATTTTTTAATAAGCAAATAACTACCGTTGGTGAAGGTTATGGAACAAACTATCACTTCCGAGGTGATCTGGATGTAGCTATCTTTCCGAAGCGAAGTTGAGGGAAGATAGCGTATACATTTAGATCGCCGAGGAAGTGATAGTTTGCCATCGCCTGAAACCAAAAGGTGATTATTTGCTTTATATTCCACATCGGAAACATTTCACTTCTTCCATCATTTTAGAGCAACAAGTCATCAATTAACAGCTAGCAAACGATGTACGATACGTACAGTGCATGTAGTATGGTGGTGACCATATGACAATGACAATGACAATTTATTCTCATTTCACCCACATTGGGGTTTTGGAGAATTTTACAATCAGTTTGAATTTGTCAATTTAACACTGTAAAATATACAATTCAAATAGTTCGCGCGTGACCAAAGTTCGCGTACTAACAATAAAAGCGCTTAAAGAGGAAAGCAATACGCAGCGTATACAATAAATTAAAGTGCGTTGTACTGTGTAAATAGTACTTCTATCTTCAGTGAAAGTACGTTGTACTATCTACACAGTGCAACGAACTTTTCTTCTCCCATCAATGATGGGCGAACTATCTTTCATCACGTGATTTACTTTTGACCAATCGTAAAGCAAGATTCTTAGTATGTGGAATATAAAAGATGATAACAACAACGATTACATTAATAATAATAATAATGATAATAACCCGAGAAGCGTCATAATGATATAATATAATTAATAATAATAATAACAAAAGTAAGAATGGTGTATAATTATTGTGAAAAATGAAAGGTTATAAAAATAACAATAATTTTGTTGATTATCTTAATGTTTGCCGCAGGGGGTCGCTACCGACAATGTGCTGCTGGCCGATCGCCTTGCGCGGACCAGAAGCAACATCTACGCCACCAACGACATCGACGTCGAGATGGAAGAGACCCCAGAAATGACAGAGACCAATGGAGCGACAGGTGGATTGAAAGAAATGACCGAACCGAACGGAATGGACTATAACGACCTCTACGACATGACAGACGAGCTGGAGGGGAAGTCAGTCTTATGAGATCTGGACGTCGAACACGATATCGAACCCCTCATCGTCAATTTAATGAACACTTTTCGAACCAAAAAAGACTGTACTCTATTTGTTGCATCTTATATAATTATATTCATGTATACAGGTCTTTGTCCGAGTCTAGGTTAACCAAATGCATGTAGGTTTCCGATATATTTATACAAGTCCGGATTGTACAGGCAAAATAAAATGTCTGATCCTCGATATTAGAAGACAAATTTGAATTATTATGCCATGATGTGCAGGAACGACAAGATCAGGGGTTCAGGTTGCATAGCTTTTATGATTATATGTTATATTTTATGATATAAGAATGTATTATATCTATGGAGTACGTGATGTAGAGTTCTAAGGTTTTTACGGTATAAACAAAATAGGTGTTGTGCCTGTTGTTGGGAGACAAGGGGTCATCGTTTGTGCCTGTTCAATACGATGCGTTATTTCGCTAGCGTAGAACTCCGTCAGCGACTGGTGCGTTCTTTAATGCACCTTGACTTGTGTGATAGTGATAACGTATACAAGGTAAATGAAAAATGAAGACTGCAAAAACAATGTGCCTTGAATTGAAGGCACCTGCACTAATTTGCTACCATAGGCCTGATTAGTGTTGATATAATAGTTTATGTTCTATAACCAGCTATCGGCGTTTATTCAAGTTTTTTAAAGATGATATCTCTTGACACAGATGTACTTCTAAATTGGTATAAAAAATGTTACGAATGTATGTCAACGCTTTTCAGGATTGCTGCTGCTTTTGGAATTAAAAGCTTATTCAATTATTCGCTTTAAGACCATTCACGTATTCGACTAGACTATGATACGACATTTTGTTAGTCATTGTATAATTAATGGCATTTGCCTTGTTGTAGAGGCTATATGGAATTTTTAAAGATTTCTTTTTTTATAGTATATCAAAATATATCAGCATTTTTATTGCAAAATACTTAATCGAACATAATACACTGTATAAAAAAGTATGAAAGTTTAACCTTTACTGACATTACCTCCTCATTAGGACTGCCGACGTAGGCCAAAATGGTTAGTTCAAACTATTTAGAATAACGAATCTAGATTTTTACCAAATAATCACAAATATTCTGTTTTTTAGATGTATAAATATATATGTAGTATTTTAAATGCTATAAACACGATAGTTATCCTGATTTCTCGTTCCTCTCATCAACATATACATTTTTACTTAAACATTAAACCTATGATGTAAACAAATTCCAAATAATTTGAAACGATATTCATGTTCAGTGTATTCAGTATTCAGCATATTACTATTCCTGAAAAGTACAATAATAATGGAAAATTAAATAAATTTAATAATGAATTATACCTTGTTTACCTTGTTTTCCATTAACGTGATTCATTTCTAATACGATCTCAAAGACTTTAACAAAAATCAACCTAAGGCAATTAAAATAGCCTTGTACTTCACATATTGCAACATGCGAAGATGACAATGGCATGATGCGTAATCTGAACATGATTTCTACAGGCAAAACAATGGGGGGGGGGGGGTATTGCCCTTATTAAAGGTACTATGTCCCATTTGCAGGCCAAAAAATGAAATGGTTAAATTCTAACGGCATTTGAAAGATAATACTAATTTAGAACTTCCCTAAAAAGAGGGGGCTTAAAAATGTCTTTAAGTAGGAAAATAACGACTATTAGTTGTCGAATCTACTTCAGAGCTATAGAGCCAGTTAGTAACAGTTTGTTTTGTCAGACCATTCTACCAAATGGTCATACGTTTTATGCTGCGCAAAGATTTAATCAGTTTAATTTTAACCATTACAAGAAGTGGGTTATTGATGTAGACAAATGCTCATTTTATGTATGTAATTACCAAAGAAAAAAAAAAGGCAGTCAGTCACTCAATAGTGTCCGACAGTGAAGTCTAGCAAGTAAACGGAATTCCTTGCATAATTTTAATATTAGGACACTGCTAACGTTTAAATTCCACAGATAGGACATACATGACATATTCATAATTCCTGCAAAGTTCTACAGAATTTGATGTTGGCTGCAAATGGGACATAGTACCTTTAAGGCAGGGTGTTCTACCGACACTACTTCAGATCAAAGCCATCTATAGATGGCTCTGCATGCTTCAGATTTACGTATACTGCCATCTTCCTACCGGGGTCCTACTCACACCTAGGTGGAGAGTGGCAATTAAAAGACATTATTAATTTTCAAGCTATTTGTTTGTACTGAAGGTCATATTGCGTTTAAAAGAAACCTGTTATGTTACGTACTGCAAAGGTTTGAATTTTCAAATTAACAATTGTTGCTGAAATGACATGATTTTCCGGGTTTTTTTTCTTTTCGTTGGAAAATGTCAAATTCTCAATTGTATCGTCAGGTAAACAAATACTTAAATGCCCCCTTTTTGCAAAGGAAAGGTGCCCCCTTTCACTTCAGATGGGCGCCCCTTTTTAAAATTCCAAATAGGTGCTCGTTACACATTATTTCAAGTGCATGTTACCAACTCTGATAAGTGCCCCTTTACCTCTGATAATTGCCCTATCTAAGAGGGGCCTATTCTACTTTAAAAACTTACTTTTTCCTTTTGTAATAAGTGCCCTTTCCCCTCTGATAAATGCTCCTTTTTTAATGAGCCACCTGCCCTTCTCATAAATGCCCTACTCACACCTCTGGTAAATGCATCTATTAACATCTCATAGATGCCCCCTAATCCTACGACATGTTCCAATTTTCCTTTGTAATAAGTGCCCCTTTCTATTCTCACAAGAGCCCCTATTCATCCCAGATGAGTGCCCCTTTTCAGGTACAAGAAGTGCCCAATACCACCTCTACCCATTCACCCCTTATAATTTGCTTGTGCAAATCATGCCCAACCTGTGATGTCGCACATCTCAGCAGCGTTCGGAGAGCTCTCCATGTGCTATCCCGGGGCTGTATTTAAGCGTTTTGTAATTGACAATAGTCATTATTTCGAATGTTTCCAAGCATTGAATTTTCATAAAATTGTCCTATCAAAGTTTCACCTTTGCAATAATAAAAAAAAAAAATTACGTTTTAAAATCTTCGCCCAGTACAGCTACTTTAAGGACGTCCTGTGATTATTTTTTACAAATTAGTGCATTGGGGAAAAGGTTTTAAGTTGTTTTTTGCCAAGTTTCTCTTTTCCTATACCATGATGAAAAAGTCATAGATTAATGGAATAGTTGTTATATAGTTATCAATCAGTTGTATACCTGCCTTTTGCCGTTGCATATGTGTGTGACGTTTATCTATTATTTGAACGGATTGTTACACTACCATTTTTATTCAGCAGATTCACGATGCATCGGGCGAACCGAGGTTCAGATATGCAAGGTCATCTTGGTCATTCTTCGTCACCTTGGTCATTCTTCTTAAGCTTGTCCTTCAATCTCAGACCTATAGTTTTTTTTTAATAACTCTTATTATAAGTTTTATGACGGGGCATGACAAAATAGTACATGTAGAAGACGTGTTCTGATGTAGTCCAGCCAGTGGACCGTGTCCGTTTCGCGCACTCAATCAGCTGATAAAATAACACACCCTCAACGTTGACAGTAGACCTTGCCATTCCTTTCATTCCATACCCCGACTAGTCAGACTGCAGGTGGCTTAGTGAATTATTGTTACTTGCCGGATAAAAGCGCCATTTTTGGTACAGAGCTTCCTTAGGACCTACTTAGGCTACTAAACGATATTAAGTTAGAAGTCCTCAGCAAAAAATTCAATTCAAGGGTGTGGGGGCGGGGCGTATTTTTGGAGCCCCCAAATAATTTTATAGCATTGATTTGTTGTTGTACAAATGCCATTTTGGTACAGGGCTTCCTTAGGACCTACTGAACGACATTAGGGTAGGAGCCCCCGGCAAGAATATCATATAAGGGTGTGGGGCGGGGGAGTCGCCTCGTAGCCCCCAAATAATAAAGCATTGATTTGTTGTTGTACAAAACAAATGTCATTTAAGGTTTCCTTAGGATCTACTGAATTATTAGGGTAATCGATAAATTTGACGCTAAGCCATCTTTTGGGAGACACCGCGCTGTGTGTGGGATGCGGGTGATTGAAGAATAGATTTTTTTTTTTTTTAAAACGGACAGAAGCTGGACTAGGTCTGATGTAGCCTTCTATATTATGTTTAAACCATCGACAACAGCGCTAGCTCCGACAAAGATGTGACAAAGCTTGCAGCACGACAAGCAACTTCACTGAAACAAATAATATTTCTACCGATTGTGGAGAAGTATTACATTTCAAGTTACACCCCAATCAGAAGAACTTCTACAGTGACTCTTTATTTCTATATCGAACAGGGAAATTATAATGGTATTACAAATCATGAATATTGCGAATTTGAAGATGACGCCGCGAAACAAACCCCCTTTTAGCAGTGAAATGAAATTGGCATGTTAGCGCTATCCCTTGCATTCGTTGTATGCAGTCAAACCCGTATTTCATAGTGGGAACCTATCTTAAAGACACGTGTCTATAACAGTGGTGGATCCCCCCCCCCCCTTATAGGCGGTCTAAATAGGGGGACTAGAAGGGAAAAAGGTAGAAGAGAAATAGAAAAGAAGTTAAACAAAGAAGAAAACAGAAAAAGTAGAAAGAGAGAAATAGGGAAAGGGGGAAAACATGTTGGGGTGGAAACCCCACCCACCGTAATGCGTGCAGGGGATCCAGGCGCCCGCCGTAGGGCCATGGCGGGGTGCAGGGGCAGAGCCTTTTGCGTGGTCCAGGGGCGGAGTTTATGAGTTCTTAACAATTTAGAACCTTCGAGATGGCCTTCACGAACGATAAAATTCTTTGTTTGTTGTTGTAAATTCGTACTGTTCTATTTTCGTGCCAAGTCTTGGTAGTTAGTTTAGTATCAGGGTAAATTGGTACATGTCTTTGTTAACTTAAAATGAGGGGGGAGAACACAAAGATTCATGAAAATGCAGGTCTCAAAAGCTAAAGCTCTGATGGTCATTTTATTATTTAATTCCATTTCCATCTCTACATGAAGAAATTTGTATCAGAAATATTAATTAACAATATGTAATAAACATTTTTTTATTTATTCATTTATTTATAAGTGATTTTATTGGTCATAACATTAAACAAATATAAACAATTTTTTAAAAACTTTTACATTGACACATTCGGCACACAATTTTACAAATAATATAATAATTGATATTTAAACGATACATATTATTTGTGAACATACTGAACATATATAACACAAATATATAATTAATTTTAAAAAAAATCTGTTTAATTATTATATGGTACATTAAAAATAATTTTTGCATATAAAGAATCACATGTCATTCACCTATAGAAAAAGAAAAAAAAATCTCGGAGGAGTTTTTGTAAAGAACAGAAGAAAAAACACCCAAATGATTTAATAATAATAATAGTAATGAAAAATCTTTAGCTCCTACTCTCACGACACTGACAAAGATAACACACAACAATGAAGTTACATAATTGATTGAGACCACAGCTAGGAAACATACAAAATACACCAGCTTGACCATTGGAAGACACAATGTACAGTTCACCTGAGATGTAAAAGATTAAACTATTACATTTTTAAGGGTATATTTATCAAAATCTGTATTTATCAAGTATCGACGAGTTAAAGATACTATGTCCCTTTTGCAGCCAACATCAAATTAATATGTAGAACTTTGCAGGAATCATGAATAAGTCATGTACAGTATGTCCTATCTGTGAAATTTAAACTTTAGCAGTGTCCTAATATTCAAATTATGCAAGGAAACCTGTTTACTTGCTAGATTTCACTGTCAGACACTATTGAGTGACTGACTGGCTTTTTTTTTTCTTCTTTGGTAATAACATACATAAAATGAGCTGCAAAGGGTACA
This sequence comes from Strongylocentrotus droebachiensis, assembly GCA_035222895.1. Taxonomy (NCBI): domain Eukaryota; kingdom Metazoa; phylum Echinodermata; class Echinoidea; order Camarodonta; family Strongylocentrotidae; genus Strongylocentrotus; species Strongylocentrotus droebachiensis. The sequence goes on from JAVYIG010007404.1 coordinate 61,627, forward strand.
TGTACATGAGCATTTGTCTACATCAATAAACCAACTTCTTGTAGTGGCCAAACTTAAACTGATTGAATCTTTGCGCAGCATAAAACGTACAGCCATTTGGTACAATGGTCTGAAAATCAGAATATTACTTACTGGCTCTAAAGTCGATTTGACAACTAATAGTCGTTATTTCTTGATATTTCTTGATAGATTAAAAATGAGAGTTACAGGAAAAGCGATAAAATGTATAATGTGTTTAAGTTTATTTGCTAATTTAGGTCCTATATTTACAAAATAGGAATTAAAGGTATCGGCTACAATCTTCCGACTTTATAGCTGTATCATCTCTTGTAAAATTGTTATCGGGCGATTTTTTAATTATTTTGTTGTTGTTGTTGTTGGGGGGGGGGGGGTTCTAATCAAATCATTTATAATCTCCCAGGTAGATTTCATATTTGATTTAACTCTATTAAGTTTGTCGAAGTATTACATTTTACGAGAATTTCGAATTATGTGTTATATTTATTTTTGTTATGAATAGTAGAGTTCGTCCCTTGTGTGTATCGATCTTAGAATTGCTTTTGTTATCCATGGCATTTCACAACGCTTATTTTTCTTGTTAGCTGAAACTAGAGGACATTTTTTGTCATAACACATCTGTAATTTTTTATTAAAATGTTGGTATGCCATAATATCTGCATTTGATTCATGTATTAAAGACGTCCAACCATTCTTCTGTTGCTAGATCACTTTTGAATGATTCCATATATTGTGGTGTTTCTCTTCTGTACATGTTTGATGTAGCTGACTTTTTAATTTTAATTTCTTTATTACATTGTCGCCAGAGCGAATGTCGGATCACCTTTTTCGACACTCCTACTCCTACGAAGCGAAGGTCTTTCAGGAAAAAAACTTCTAAATACGCCCAAATTGGAAAGACTGCTCTAACTTTATTCCGGTATAAAACGATGTGGATACATTTCGTTGTAGAAATCCGTGCACTGACCGATAATGCGGATGCAATCTTTGGTCAGGTTTTGCGGAAGGGGTTTCGGGTTTGTCTCTACAAATCCTGAGCTCTCAAAGGCCTTCTTGAAAACCTGTGACTGTGCCCCACGATCGCTAGTATACATTTCCATGCATCCGCTTTTCCAGGCCTTCTTGATGACGTCTTTTGATGCGTCCCATTTCAGGAGCCCGTCGCGATACTCAACCTCCATTACCTCACAGATCTTCTTGAGGAAAGGCGCTGGGTTGGCCAAGAAGTCTTCGGTGTCGATGATCAACGGGTTGCCTCCGCCTTTGGTCATGTGCTTCCACAACGCATGCATCTCGCCGAACCAGTGATATGTCGGGTATGTCGGGTGTACCTTCTCCAGGTCGGCATCGGCGAATTCCTCGCCTCGGTGTTCGATGACCATCTTCCTGAAGGATGATATCACCCTAGTCGGATCCCTGATCAGTAAGATGTGCCTGTATCCCTTTGGAAAGTAGTCATAGGAATCAAAGCTCGCCACCGCCATCTCTTTGACAATGACAGTACGTCTTTCGGATTCCTCAATACTTTTCTGCACGCCTGCATATCTGCAATTAAAAAAAAAGAACATCATAACAATTCCATTTCATTTTAAATTGTCTTTTGAAAATTCCAATCCGATAGACTATTGTTTTAATTATTGATAGACATTGATGATATTATAGCACTGTTGGACCCGTTCCAAATCAAAATGCAGTGGCACGAACATGGATTTAGCATATAATAGACCCAGGGCAAATCCAAATCCAAAAACTGGGGACACTTCAGGTTTTCTGGACAATATGTAGCTCATTACACGGAAAACACGCTGGAATTGATTAAAAATGCCTCATATATTTATTTGGACCATAAATGGACTTTTGAAATCACAGCTTAAAGATAAACTTTAGTACTGGTAATGCGATTGCATTGTGAAAGAAAAGGTGTGAAAGGATCAGAAACAGTTGATCATGTAGCATGTAAGTATTGGTGTGCACTGCAAGGTTCTGGAGTCATCAAAATCATAATAAATTTGACCGAGTCTTGGTAAAGTAACAAGCACTCACATAGAAAGCTATATATGGGACAACACACATGGTGTCGGGGCTAGTACTACCTTGATTCCTTGTCTTTCTATGCTCATTACTCAGCCAGTATACATTTTCTTCCAAAATTGTTTGGCACATGTCATTTATTTGTAATCTTGAACATTCAGTGTAAGTTTCGTTTGATTCTGTGAGAATTTTTTTTTTTTTTTTACCAGTACTGGAGGTTATCTTTAAGGAGGGCAATGTACTATATAATTATGTAACTTGCACAATTACAAATGCATGGCATCCACCCGTATCTTATTCCTTGGTATTTTTGCAAAAGTTTTAGCAAGGTCAACTACAACCAAGGACAACCACGGTACCCTGTTCATAGAATCTTTTTCTACCCGTGCGTCCCCAAAAAAACTATACACTTTTGAAATGGCTGCCGAATAAGAATTCACTGAGCAAATCATGAATGTATCATATCCCCCTCAATTATGTAAGCTCCAAGGGATTTACCTCTCACAAATTGGAAGGCTAATTCCTGCGCAACCTAATTTTCATAACCTTTATAAAATTGAGCAGTGCTCACCCAAGCATGAATTATTTTTCGGCCTTTTTGGTGTAATATGAAAGTTGAGTTTATGAGCTTTGCATACATATAAACAGAATCATATATTTTTTTATTCGGCAGCCATTTCAAAAGTGTATAGTTTTTTTGGGACGCATGGTAGAGCCTGTTTTGTTTTGTTTGGCTGGTCTGCTACGGGGGTAATAATCCTTAGGTGTAATTTTCCGAGGTGGTAATTTTTGTTTTGCTGGTCTACTATGGGGGTGATTGTCCTAGGGGGTAATTGTCCTGATATACACGAAGGAGACTGAAGTGTATAAGATGCAACATACTCCATTAACATAACACAATTAATTACATTATAATAGGTGTTTATTATCCATGATAAAGTGCATTGACATGACATGAAGAAAGAGATTATTAGTTCCATGACTTAAAAAAGGAAAACGAGGAAAAGGAAGTGAAAGAAAGATAGAAACAAAGATAAAGAAAAAATACAAAATAAAATGAAAGCGCTTCGTTTTCTTTTGAGACCCTTTTCGCAATGACTTTATTGATTCTAACGTCATATCATAATTTTAGTAGGAATTGAACCTATTATTGCTTTACAATGCCGATCATTTATACAGTGCCCATGTTTTGGCTCCTAATTCTTTTTGTCGGGTTCGGTGCTATAAAAACCAAATTTAAGAATCAAGTCCACGCTCTGAAGACCAAATGGTAGCCTTGATTGAAGACAAAAACAAATTTGAATGATTATATGAACACGTCTCGTGAAAGGGCTCAATGGCTGAAATATTTTATAACAATCTCCCCTCCCATAATCATATGTTTCCCTTGAAGTTTGAACACAAAAATATATGACTTTACAAAAATGTCCATATAGTAAGAGGGACACTTCCTTTCATGCCCCAACCAACCCCAATTACTACAGGCTCAACAAAAATATCATGAAATTCATTTAAAATACTGATGGATGATGTACAGTATTTTACTGTAAATAGGAGGCAAGTAGGATGGCCATTGGCATTTTAAATTTTATTTTGAGAGGGTTCATCTCCCCGGATTTGACATTTAAAAGTACATGCAACATAAACAAAATATACACCAGTGTATACACCAGTGTAAAGTGTGAATTAAGGCGATAATACACCACTTAAATTAGGCCCTAAATTGCTCTAGAGATAGTGAATTTTCATTATTAGGAAATATAATTAAACCCTCTCGCTCCACGCGTCATTATAGACTTTTATTGCACAAAAGCATTAAACTGTTGCCTAATTATTTACATGCACATATATTTTACTTTGGGCCTTTCCAATGCCTCTCCATGGAAAATGTTCCAAGAAGCGGTCGTCCCCAACCCCCGAAATTTAGATAGTCGCCCAAGTTTGTCTAAACTAACGCTGCATGACTGTCCTCATTAATTTTAAGGGAAGAAAAATAAAATGGTGAGTATTTAAATCAGACCATTATTAGTATTGTGCAGTCAAAAGTTCTCTAATTATCAAGTGCAAGTCTCAGTCTAAACTAACGTACAAATTTCTCGCCGAGTCGCTACGCAAAATCATATTACACAATATTCTCCGAAGTTGTTTACTGATCGATTCCACACCGTTTCTTTCAACACAAGTTTATCTTTAAAGCATACACAGTTGTATGTATTACGTAACATCCATCCCTTATTGTGTTTGCATATAGTCCCATTGTTATGATCGTCCTGCATGAAGGTGTCTGTCCCACCTCTTGTTATACATGTACCAGTACCACATGCAACGTCAGGTTTCTTCAGCGTAATACAGACTACATAGTAATCTGATGGTAAAGACAGAATTCATGCATTGGTAATACAAGGCCGATCTATTATAATACATATCGTACAGAGAGAGATGTATACACATATGTATATAATTATGTGCTATATATCCCCATATCCATTCTCAAAAAGAAATATTTCAAACAAATATGCCTGTCAAAATGTATTTATTTGACCCTAGGCATGCCACTCGATCCAGAACGCCCGGGCAGAGTAATACAATAAAAAATCAAGAAAAATCAAAAGGAATGTAACTACTGAAAAATTAAAAAATTGCTATGCTTCTCCCTTTAATAGGATTAGGAGAGTTTCAATATTTTCAAAGTTTTTATTTTATCGAGGCTTCTCGCAGCCATTACAATGTAAGATACTGAATGAGGATTTGCTGCTGTGAATGCCAATAAATTTCGATACAAAATTATCTGGCGTATAATATTGACAGTCCTGATCATTAACAGATACATTGGATTGCAGTTTATTAGTTGGATCATATGGTACGTTGGATCAACGGTCGCGCCGATAAAGGTTTTACGGTGCATGCTGTGAATGCAACGTGTCTTGTTGAGAGTGATAGTGATAGGGTCCATGGTATTTTCGAAGGGGGTATACATAATGAAGGAAACTGGATGTATGTGCTAAGAAACATGTACTGGAAGTACATAGATAAAGATGAAGATGAAAAGTAAACTAGTGAAATTCAAAAGGAATTTCGAATTCCTCTTTTCCTGGAGGTTGGCCTCCCCTTAATTTTTTAAGTAGCAAAACAATATTAATTTAAGTATAAACTGCCTTCAAATACTGAGAGTGTTATAGTTCTCAGCAATCTGTAGAGATGTAATTTACTTATTTTTCAATTTTCAATGAACCTTCTCTTTAAGTTTAAGCGCCGTGAGCGTCACAGTGTGTCGGATCGATATGAGTGCTTTATAATATTAAAGCCATAATGTTTTATTAATATATAACTTACGACAAGAGAGACGGATTAATTGTCGCTGATGGGATCTTCATTTTGTCTTTCAAGCCCGCAGCCACCGCCTCATACATCATCTCGTTCCCCTTGAATTCTTTGGGTAAGCCTTGACCCATGTCTTTCTTGACCATGATGTTGATCATGCGACAGGTGTTGAAAGGTTCGAACCACATCTCAGTGTCCTCGTCGATAAAACTAAGGCACTTCGCCAAGGCTGTCGAACCCGTACGAGGAAGACACCATAAAATCAACCGCCTTGCTTTCCCCTTCATCACCTCCTCGTTGACGTTGTTGTTCTCCATCTTTTACGCAAATCTTGATCTCCACCACGTTAAAGATAACCTCCAGTACTGGTAAAAAAAAAAAAAAAATTCTCACAGAATCAAACGAAACTTACACTGAATGTTCAAGATTACAAATAAATGACATGTGCCAAACAATTTTGGAAGAAAATGTATACTGGCTGAGTAATGAGCATAGAAAGACAAGGAATCAAGGTAGTACTAGCCCCCCCTTGTAAAAAAGTACTGCAAGTACTGCGGTATTACTGCAGTAGTACTGCAGTAATACTGCAGTAGTACTGCAGTACCTGTAGTACATATGTGGTACTTGTAGTACCTGTGGTATTACTGCAGTACTACTGCGGTACTACTGCAGTAATACCGCAGTAGTACTGCAGTATCTGTAGTACATTATGTGGTACTTGTAGTACCTGTGGTATTACTGCGGTACTACTGCAGTAATACTGCAGTAGTACTGCGGTACTTGTAGTACCTGTGGTATAACTGCAGTACTACTGCGGTACTACTGCAGTAATACTGCAGTAGTACTGCAGTACCTGTAGTACATGTGTGGTACTTGTAGTACCTGTGGTATTACTGCAGTACTACTGCGGTACTACTGCAGTACTATTGCAGTACCTGTAGTACATATGTGGTACTTGTAGTACCTGTGGTATTACTGCAGTATTACTGCGGTACTACTGCATTATTACTCCAGTACCGAATTTGCAGTACCCATGGTACTACTGCAGTACTACTACTATACTGCCGTAGTACTCGCAGTACAATCTGCGGTACATGGTACTACTGCGGTACTACTGCAGTAATACCGTAGTACAATCTGCGGTATATGGTATACTCTTTTTAACCTATAAATAAGTAATTTGATAACTATAGATTCTACATATTTCTTGCTATTTTGTCCCTATTCTTTTCGACTTTTGAGATGTCGTCCTATTTTGTTTATTATGTTTCTGGATTTAGATTGTTCTCACTGCCCATTTTCTTCCTATTTTTTTTGTACGTTTCTGGACTTGTATTTTTCTGACCCATTTTTTACTTATGTTTCTGGACTTCTGAACTAGTTTTTAATCTTTCATTATTTCCTGGCTATTTACCTTATATTATCAATACTTCTTTACAATTTATTAGATTTTGCTAGTTGCCTTTAATTTCTTATATACTTTGGGGGCTTTCTTCCACTTGCTGTATTCGATATACCGGTATATACTTTAAGAAATCATTTACCAACATTTGTTTGTCAATATATCATAAAAAACAACAGCATGTAACAACTACTTTTAAGTTTGTTTGTCATTTTGTTGGCTCCTTTCCATTTCCTTTATTGATGTACCATCATTCTTCTGTAATTAGTTATTTATTCCTTACTTCCGTCATTTTATATCTATATTTCTGGCATCTCTAATATTTAATTTTTTCTAGCTCTTACCATTTTATATTTGTGTAATTTCTTTCAATTTCTTTAATACTTCTACATGGTATTGATAGATTTTTTTTGCGGGGAGGGGGTGGTCATAAATTACACTATTTTAGAGACGGCCCTTCAAAACAATCTACCTAAACTGTTAAAAACCCAGGAAATTAGCCAGGAAATAATGTTTCGATGGTTGCCCACCATCAAATTATGTTTGTTTTTAAACATTCAGTAGTATTAGAAGAAATTCAACAAATTGATATTGATAGTATGTCTTTTTGTGTAAACACAAATGAGTTCAAAGATGATTCAAAGAAATGCCCTCAGAACTCGACTTTCCTTTTAAAATATGGGAGCATAATTTTATTGAATGATCATTTAATTAATTAAGATTTTTCTGATTTTATCTTTGAATTAAATGATCTATCTGTCTATTTTAATCTGAATCAAGTAAAAAGGTATCTTATTAGCAAAATAATTTGCTAACTACTCCATTGTTTTGATGACCTTGAACTGATCCGATAAGATTGAATTGTAACAATTTTCCCCCAAAATAAATTTACAATTATTAGTGTGTTTGCTGCCATCTAGTGGTAGAGTCCGAACATGCACTTGATTTTCAAATTCAAACCGGATTGAGAGATCTAGCTACCGGCAGATTGTACAGCAGCTTTTCAGTCATTTGCCGTTTTGCCAAATTTGTCTTCCTTTAAAACCCAGAGTATAGGGGGTAAGGATTAGATTTGCACCAGCAAAGAAGAATTTTAAGAATATTTCAGAGCAAGAATTGAGGAGAGATCCAACTCGAAGTCGAAGCAAAATTTCACCAAGCTGAAGCTCTCATACACTGATGACTGTGTACTAGATCTACACTACAGTCCCACACAGCCACTCATGTGTGCAGAAAACGATAAACCTCGCTTTGCACTGGACTGCTATAAGCTGCTTGAGCTACTTTAAAGATCATCATTTCCAGGAGGTGAGTAATAAGATTACACATAATACAGAATTATGTTTGCTTTCTGTAAAAATTAGGAAATTTGATTAAGTAGAGTAAAGGAGGAGGTAATCGGTCCGTTGCTGGTTTTCGGCCGGTCCGTTGCCGCCACGCTGGAACTGGAAGCATGGTAAAATATAGCATATCACATATCCCACACATACCATAACATGCCAGAGTCACTGAAGAACCACATTTGCAATGGAAAATATATCTTACATTTTAGCGATGTAATCGGCGGTCCCGCTACCTGAATCTGAAAATCAAGTATTTTATGCGTGTCTGTAAGGAATATGGGTACCATAAAATGAGCTGTATTTCAAGTATTTTTCAGATTTGGAGCCCGATTTTGTGTGAGTCGCAAGCTCAAAAGTATCTCATCGCATGTATTAAATCAATGCAGCCGCTAGCCGGATACCGCAACGCACACGCAAGCACACACACTAATTCAGATTCCAATTTCCGATCACCGCAGAGGTAGTTTTCGGCACGGCGAGCTCCGGCGTGGGATACCTGCTCCAGCCCCTAGTGCTATAGATCAGCAAGGAAACGCATGGCGCGCTTGCTTGCTTCCTATTGACTTTGTACATGCGGCCAAATACTGCCTCGCTGGGCCGATAACTACCTCCGAAACAGCGAAAATGGAAATGAATATTGTCATGGCAATTCATGATTTTTTTTCTGGGATTCTTTTTTGGTTAAATAATAATAGTATTTGCTTCATGATTTGAACAAGAAATGATAATAAATAGGAAGCAATGAGTAAAAAAAATAAGATTTTGTCTTAAGTGTCCGAAAACCCCCTCCTTTACTCTAGATCTCATTCTTCATCTTACTTTTGATTTTTTGTAAATTTTGTTCATAAAAAAATCCAAACGGATCGCAATTGATGATGATGGTAGATTTACTAGATTATATTCCCTACTGTACAATACTGCGTTTATGAAAAGGATTCAAATAGCGGCTGAGCGGGTTGGGTCACATGTTTTCTCAATGTAAATACTATAAAAAAAAATAATGGCAAAGTTGATTCTTAGAAGTTAGAGAATCATACATTGTGTTGTGATTTTTGTTTCTCCATCACAATCGCGCATTCATATGGTTGTGCAGACGTGCACATGTACATGTAAGTGCATGCATCATTCATGTAGTGATCTGTCCAGTGATCATAGTAGGAAAGTAGCTAATAAGCCCGGTCCCCTCACGCCGGGGTTGGAGGGACCACAATGGTGTTCCCAAAATCTCTGGTGAAGGGGTACTTTTAACGCAACAAAGTCTGGCCTGTATTGACCTATATTACACACCAGAGATAGGGGGGTGCTTTAAAAAATCTGGCCCTTATTGACATTACACACAGGAGATGAGGGGGGGGGGGGGAGGGGGGAACATGTATACGCGTACCCTAAATAACACTGAGTGGGGGAGGGCAGGCTCATCAGTCATCATAATTCATACATGTACATGTATATAGTCATTCGGGCATCTCATCTCGTGAATTTGCAAAGAATGCAAGTACAGTTGTAGTTGTAGGTTTTATATGAATTTCATTTGTAGAGTGTATGCCACGTTTAACTCATAATTTTTGCTAGATTCAATTTGAGAGCATAATAGAATTTTTTATTTATTTTACAGGGTACATGCATCTTCGGCTGCGGGAAAGTCATCAACGTGGACTGTGTGGCACTGGCACCCTCGTCTTCCACTGAACATGCAGTCTTAATTTGTAAGACTAAACTGTCCAACACACATCGAGGAAATTATGCAAGACATGGGTGAGAGTGTGAGAATTCATCTGTATGGGATCCCTATAGTGGAAACTGGAAAGCTTTTCATTATGCCAGTTATGCCGACCAACAGACATTCAGCAAGAATCTGAGAAATTAATCTTCAATACACAGCTTTTCAGTACCAAGAAAATCTCAGCGACTTCAATCAGGTGATTTTTAAGAGCGATTTTTGTTTCGGTTATTTCAAGCAAAACTTTTAAATTTGCCGCACAGATGTGACGTTTACGTCTCTGTCTGCGTTGCGAGGACCCTACGTCACAACAAATGTTGCGCAATGCATTGTGAGGAGAACCAGCTCGATGATTAACTCGTTTTTTGTTCACTAAAGCCTTACTGCACTACTTGTAGCTACTTGTACCCTCTTGAATCTTGAATTTGTTGCACCCAAAAAGCTACGTTGACAGCTGTCCAGGGTTATTTGAGAATTGAGAGCTGAGTTGATGAGATAGCCACCTGTCAGTTACCTCGCTGTTTGGTCTAATCCCTTCTGGCAAAACTAGTACAGATGGCCTTTAAACAAAATTATCAAAAATAAGTCTGAGCACCATTTTCCAAAACCAAGATATTTTTGGCCTTTATAGACTTTTGTCTATCTAATCGACTCAACATTTCAGTGGAGTGGACTTGTACTTAACACTCATTAAATTGTAAAGGATGTGAACTTCTTTATGTGTATATTGAAAAATGTATACCTTTGCCTTCACATGTATTCATTTATACCGGTACATGTACATAATTTTAAAGAATTCTTTTTTAGACTATTTATTTTTGTCATGACATTTCATTGAAACTTGCCAGATAGCCTTGCTACTGGTATGATGTAACCCTTTATAGTCATCTTTAAGCTGTTCAATAATGGTTCACGTTTATCTGCCAGTTTTACCAGTATTTTATTAGCAAAAATAGATATGTTCGTGTAGTCCCATATTAACATCTTTCTGTGTACAGTGCTTGTATCTTGTGACTTGTAAAGTCTTGGCCAAATTTCTTATCATTTTGATGATTCCAGCATCCAGAACCTAGCTTGCAGTACACACCAAGAAATATGCTAGATGATCAACCTTCACTTAATGCAATCTTTCATTGTGTGCTGAAACTAACTTGTTTTCAAGATAATATATATTTGCTGTAATTACTTTGTAAGTAAGAGTAGTAAAATTCCACTTGCCTGGTTAAAATGTCATCTTTAGTAGTTTCCTCTTTACCATCGGTTATGTTATATTCTTTTTTATATCCTGCATCAAAAATTTGTTGGCTTTTGATTGGTTGAGAGCTCGTCACATGACCAGAAATATTTGAACTATTTTTAGAAAGTACTATATGAGAGTACTATTTGGGAGTTTTTTTTGAATTTTTTCTAATCTTAATTTAATGAAAACAACATAATTTAAATCTTTTTAGATAAAAATTGACATTTTTTTTTTCTAAATTTGTTTTTCTTCCCAAAAATGTTTTTTTTTTGTTTTCCTTTTTTTTTCTTCAATAAAATAATTTTTTGATGCAGGATATTAAAGAAATATACATGCCTCTATTCGAGGTACTGGTTAACACTATGGGCCTCGGTGACTCCAAAAGTACCATTTGCTTCGGGGCTAGCACTATGCCCCTCAGCAAATAGTACTATTGGAGTCACCTCTTGCGCATACAGTAGTTTTAACCAGAACCTCTCAAGACAGTGTATATTTGTATAATATAATATACATGTAACCTAGCTAAAATAGTTTAATTTTGTTCAAAATGTGAGATTCAGGATTTTAGTATTTCCTAATGTAATTTTGAGCGTCAGAAATCATGTGTACATGTCATGTAGATATAATGAAAATAATAATTTTACAGCGTTTCAATAGACGCTGTTCTTTGTAGTGGCCCATTTCTCCCTCACTTTAAATCTGCTTCAGCAATGTTCTAAATCTTGGGTGCTCGTTTTGAGAGGGTTTATTTATTTGCAAAATTACGCACCATTTTAAAGTAATGACTTCTACTTTAATGTCATGTGCAAATTAGCACAATCCTTTTTCCCAACCTATTGGTTGTTTCGTGGTGTAAGGCATTATATGACAATGTCCAGTATAGATATTGATAGAAGTACATGTATATTATCTGTTGCAAATTGTTTTTGTTTTTTTGTAACTTGGACATTGTTTTTTTTTTTTGGTTCATAATAATCAGAGTACATGTAGTTTCATATGTTATAGTTCTATTTACTTGCCCTATCGAAGACTGTGAATACAACAATCAGTCAATGTGTATGAAGCTGGAATTTTTTTTTTCCAAGATGTTATTGCAGTTTCAGAAATGGATATTTGATATATATGTAAAAATTAATTTGCTAGGTAAAAAGGCATCTGTGGTCAACTTCCACGTTCTTTTTAGATTACATTGTGTTGTATGGTCACATAACAAACAATTATCAAATATTCAAGGAAAAAGTTTGTTTTCCTATTGTAATGTTTTTGTTGCAGCTCAGATACAGATATTATACAGTTGTTTTTCATGTAAAGCATGATATCTGCCTTTCACAAAGAGTTTAAGTAATTCATAGAGCAATCTGTCATTTTGTGTGAAGCTAAAACTTGTTAGTCATAGTAGTTTGAAAGTACAATATTAAAGTAGAGAAAATAGTTAAATACCTAAACAAATGTACATAATTACATGTACCTTAAAAATAAACTTTATGATATGAAATTCTTTTTTGAATATTTTCTTATTGTTGTTAAAAAGTTCATTAATTTGTGATTGTTCTTGTATCGTGTGAAAAGGATGTGCACAGGTTAATCAAAGCCAGCTCTGCAGTTGAAAACCTAAGTAATTTACCGGATATAACTACATTTATTTCTGATCATAATATTGCACTGTTGACACGAAATGTGCTGAACAATTGTATTTCTTCTGAACTGGCTTTGTTTTTTCTCCCTGCTCTACAGTGTGAAAACTGAAAACAGTATGTAGTATGTACACAATTTTTAATGTTCAGATATTTCCTGGAGGACATTCAGAATGTTCAGTACAAGTGATCCAGTAGTACCGCAGTGGTTCTGAAGTACAAGTACAGCGGAAGTACCGCAGAAGTACTGCAGTACAAGTACCGCAGTAGTACCGCAGTAGTACTGCAGTACGGGAACCGCGGAAGTACTGCAGTACAAGTACCGGGGAAGTACTTCAGAAGTACTGCGGTAGTACCGCAGTAGTACCGCAAAAGTACTGCAGTAAAAGTACCGCGGTAGTACCGCGGTAGTACTGCAGTACAAGTACCGCGAAAGTACCGCAGTACAAGTACCGCGGTAGCACCGAGGTAGTACCGCGGTAGTACTGCGGTAGTATCGCGGTAGTACCGCGAAAGTACTGCAGTACAAGTACTGCGAAAGTACCGCAGTAAAAGTACCGCGGTAGTACCGCGGTAGTACCGCAGTAGTACCGCGGAAGTACTGCAGGGCAAGTACCGCGGAAGTACTGCAGGACAAGTACCGCGGAAATACCGCGGTAGTACCGCAGTAATACCGCGGTAGTACCGCAGTAATACCGCGGTAGTACTGCAGTAATTGTTCCGCGGTACTACCGCAGTACATATACTGCGAAAAGCGTCCAATTTACCGGAGTAAATGTACTGCGAGTACCGCAGTACACTACCGCAGTACTTGTACTGCGGTAGTACTGCGGTACTACCGCAGTAATACCGCAGTACTTTTTCACAAGGGCCGACACCATGTGTGTTGTCCCATATATAGCTTTCTATGTGAGTGCTTGTTACTTTACCAAGACTCGGTCAAATTTATTATGATTTTGATGACTCCAGAACCTTGCAGTGCACACCAATACTTACATGCTACATGATCAACTGTTTCTGATCCTTTCACACCTTTTCTTTCACAATGCAATCGCATTACCAGTACTAAAGTTTATCTTTAAGGCTTGTGATGATGTCTTCTTCTTCTACTTCTTCTGATTATAAGTCTGCCTCCTTCAGTTGGCTGAGCATGTTAAAGGTATTACAAAGTGTTGGTAAAAATATTTAATTCATCTGAAACTCTTTGATGTTATAACAAGATGCTATAAGAATATCTTTAACCAATCTCCACCGCTGAAATACTTTTTTTTTTTTTTAGTGAATTAAACAGTAATTAATAAATCAATTATTAGTTCCAAGCTGCCTGTATTTAAACCGGCTCATGTTGTTGTATACTAGCGCCATCTACTGTTGTAAATGGTTCATTGTATAATCGATATTGAAACTGTGTCACATTCGCCCCGCTCGGCGCAAGCCGCATGGACAAAAGACAACAGCAATTTCGACACCGCGCTGACCCCGCTCCACACCGGGAAGGCGACTGTATTCGCATGGCTTCGGTCCATGGTCTCTTTTATAGCTCCATGGTACCAGCATCTGTGTGCGTTTGTGTGAGAGCAAGTACTGTTCAGGATTGTATCGCACAAATCAAGGGAGTTATAATCTCCTTGCAGAGTGAGTTTGACCACAATGTAAACCTATGGTTTAACGTCGCGGAATGATGCTAGAGTACATGAATGTGACTAGACTTTGAGTTGTGGACTTATGGTGTCAATGAATACCGTGTAGGAACCAAAATGTAATATGGTTACCTGAGCGTGATTGCGGATGTGTGCGTAGACGGAGCTCGAACAACACACAGTAACCCAATACATGACTAAAAACAGTCCATTTAAACTTCAGTTTGGGGAGAAGCTCACCACAGAGCGAGAAAAGTCCCTAATATGCAGTGTAAACAAACTTTGCCAGGACATCGCCAGCCCAACCTTGAACTCGCTCCATGAAATTCTAGTCTTATTCACAGTCTGATATAGGTTCGGATTATGTCCATTCTTATACCTGGGAGTTGTCAGTTTCATCTCCCTTGCCGTTCCTTTATGTTCCTTTCATCATAATTGTCTAGTTTGGAATGCATGGACACAAGTAAATGTGATATAAATAATAATGCATTATACAAATAGTATAGGATATAATATACGCTAGACTGCTCTGGGTTGCCTGTTCATGATTCGATCATAGCGCATAAATATGAGGCTTGTTCCTTTTTAGAATGATGTATTGATAAGCAAATTTGTTATGCATAACCAACGCCTATAAATATGATTATGATGTCCTCGTTTCGAATTATCCATTCAAAATCGTGACGAGAAGTGCGTCGAAAATATCTGAACCTCGAAATAATATCCGATCCAGTGTTCAACTATTTTTAATGAGGATTTTTACTTGATCTAATATTTGTTTGATAACTATTCCGCAGTAAATTTGACAATTATTATCAACATCTATACTATATAGTCGTATTTTTCACAATTAATAACTCATGAACCTCACACTAGTACAAGGATAACATTCATCCGGATTCTCCAGCTTGCTAATTCGGATGACAAGCATATATAAAGCTTGCTCTATATATTATACGCAAAGATATCGGGGAAGAAAGTGGTCTGTAATAGCCTACCAGACAAGCAAGTGGGGGTGTTTGGGCTCTGTGCCCCGGTGGGGTCACTCAATGTGACTTCCGGACCGCATGACCGTTACCAAAATCGCGGAAAAAGGGGTCAATTTCAAGCAATGTCCGCGGACAAAATATTCCTCGAAATAAAGAAAATAGGGGTGCACAGGTGTCCTCGAAATTGATAAATAGGGGTCAGGAAAAGGGAAAAGAGAAAACCGGGAAGGGAAAAGAGAAAACCAGGAAGAAAAATTCTCGGAGCCGAGTCTTGTCCTTGAAATATGGTAAAATAGGGGTAAATTTGCGAAAGTGTCCTTACAATCTTATAAATAGGGGTATTCCAAAGTACGATTTTGTCCTTGTTTTGACGTAAAAAAGGGGGTTAAATTTCACAAAATGTCCTTGAAATTGACCGCAAAAGGGGGTTATATGCATTTGTGGTAACGGTCATGCGGTCCGGAAGTCACATTGAGTGACCCCACCGGGCTCTGTGCTCACAGAAATTGAAATTCTCCATTTGAAACCATGAACCTAATACTGGTAATGTCAACAAATACAGCCTTTGTTGAAGGCGTTATTCCACCTCCAAATTCTTTTAATCTGCCGTTTCCATCTTTCCCTACATTATTCTTTAGTGGCTCCTTTATGTATCTCCTTAATTGTTTTCTACTTCATTCATCTTCCGTTTTTTCCATTTATCTTTACTATGTTCTGTATTTTCTTCTTTTCTTTTCTTCCATTTCTGTATTTCCTTATGCTGTTCTTTATTTTCTCTGTCTTTCCATATGTTTTTAGTTATTATCAACTTTGTTCTCAGTATCTTCCGGCTAATGTTATTCCTTATTTTTCTCCTCCTTTCAACATCTATTTTTTGACTTTCCTAATATATATATTTTTTTAAACCTTCTTTTATCTTCCTTTTCTATCTTTCCTTTTGTTTTTTTTTGTTTTTTTTACATTCCTTCTATCTTCCATTTCCATTTTTCTTTAAAAAATAATTACTTATTATCACCAATCTTTCCGTATGTTATCCTTTATTTCTTCCTTCCTCTATATTATTTTTCTGCATTATCATTTTTTTGTTTTTCTATCATTTCTATCTTTCCATAAGTTATTCTTTGTTTTAAACCTTCTATTTTCTTCCGTTTCCATCCTGTCTTATTTTATTTTTTGTTTTAAATCTCCTTTCATCATTTTGTTATAACTTTCTTTATGATATTCTTTATTTTTTGTATTTATCTTTCTCCCATTTTCACAATTAATAACTCATGAACCTCACACTAGTACGAGGATAACATTCATCCGGATTCTCCAGCTTGCTAATTCGGATGACCAGCAAAAAGCTTGCTCTATATAAGCAAAGATATCGGGGAAGAAAGTGGTCTGTAATACCAGACAAGCAAGTAGGGTGTTTGGGCTCTGTGCTCACAGAAATTGAAATTCTCCATTTGAAACTCTGGTAATGTCAACAAATACAGCCTTTGTTAAAGGCGTTATTCCACCTCCAAATTCTTTAATCTGCCGTTTCCATCTTTCCCTACATTATTCTTTAGTGGCTCCTTTATGTATCTTCTTAATTGTTTTCTACTTCATATATCTTCCGTTTTTTCATTTATCTTTACTATGTTCTGTATTTTCTTCTTTTCTTTTCTTCCATTTCTGTATTTCCTTATGCTGTTCTTTATTTTCTCAGTCTGTCTTTCCTCATATTTTTAATTGTTATCAACTTTGTTCTATCTTCCGGTTTATTCTTTATTTTTCTCCTGCTTTCAACATGTCTTTTTGACTTTCCTTATAATTGTATTTCTTTATTTTCAACAATCCTTTAATTTGTCTTCTGTTTCCATCTTTCCTCATGTATTCTTTCATTTAAACATTTTTTTTCTTCCTTTTCTAATTTCCTTACGTTATTCTTTTTTTCTTCTTCTCTTCCTTCTATCTTCCATTTCCATTTTTCTTATACATCATCCCTTATTCTCACCCATCTTTCCTTATGTTATCCTTTATTTCCTCCTTCCTTTATATTTTCATTCCGTATTAATTATTATTTATTTATTTTTCTTCCATTTCAAACTTTCCATGGGGTTATTCTCTGTTTTAAACCTTATTTTTTTGTTCAATTTCCATCTTTCCTTATTATATCATACTCTCTTCTGTTTGTGTTTTCTCTACCTCTATCTCTACTGCTTTCTATCAACATATCCTTTTCTTTTCTTTTCCCCCTTTCTCATTTAAAAAAAAAAAAAATTGTAGGCCTACCGTATTTATTTGCTGTTGGTAACTAAATCAGTGAAAAAAAAATCAAGTCCACACATGGTACCAATTTTGATTGTTACTGTTTCATAACTTCCTCTATTAGTCATCTGATTGTCTTCAAACAATAATAATGATAGTGAATGAATAACATGTACATTGCATCATGTAGCATTCCATTGCCAAGCGCATCAATGCCCTCTTCTTGCTGAAAACAATAAGGCCATTAAAAAAAATATACATGTTTAGCGTCCCCGCCCGCTTCCTTTTTTGGGGCCGCCTCCTATTTTTTTTTTTTTTTTTTTTTTTTTGAAAGAAAAAAAACATGAAAAACACTGCTAAAATGGCTCTTATTTCTGATTTAAAAAAAAAAAAATTGTCGGCGGCCATCTTGAAAAAAAATAGCCCAGACTGTCAGGGAAAATGTACCGAGCGGCCATTTTGAAATAAAAAATAAAAAATAAAAAGGGCCTCCTCCTTCCTATTTTTCGAAAAAACAGGACGCTAAACATTTTTTTTTTTATTTGGCCTAACAAGTGAGACTTTAGACACACTGAATAAGTATAGGTGTAGGGTCTGCAATTAGAAGACTATGAATCTGGACTGAGTATGAGATACCAGCTAGTAATCCCTTTATCAGTAACTAGGCTGTGATTTGTATTACGTCTATGCTGTGATTGACCACTGTCTGTCTCCCCATGGACCCTATTGGTAATCCCTTTATCAGTGATCAGTGCTCCTATCAGATTATGGCAGCACCAGGAAAAGTGGTGAACTGGTGAGCTAAATTCAAATGAGATGTTTTTACTAATGAAAAATGAGAGAGACAGGGGGGGGGGGGAAGAAATAAAAAAGGAAAGTAAGGAAAGAGAAGAGAAGAAAGAAAGAGAAAAAAGAAAAAGAGGAAGGAAAGGAAAAGAAAGAAAAGAAAGAAAAGGAGAAAAGGAAAAAAAAAAAGCAAAAAAATGTAGAGAAAAAGGAAACCGTGAAAAGAAACGGGGGATGAAAGAGAGGAGAGAGAGAAGGGGGGGGGGGGTAATATAATTAGAGCCTGAGAGAAGAGGGTGGGAGTAAGAGAGAGAGGTGATATTGGGTGGAGTCGCCTAGTCGAGGGAGCAAGAAAGATACGTATAGATAATTATGTTGCTGTGTCGGGTCCGCTGTGTCGGTATTCTTGGTCAATATATCAATGCAGAAGTTTAAAGTCGGTGAGATGTATTATGTCGGTCGGCCGGCAATTTTTATTCCCCTACGAACTTTGACTTTTTATCGGACAAATAGAAACAATTTTTGAAAATGATTAAGAGTCGGTGAAATGAATCGTCTTCTTTCTCTAATAATAATTTAATGAAACGTCAAAGCTTCCGCGCTTTGCGCGGGAGGGGGGTTAACTGAATTAAGACAAGAATTAAGAGTCGGAAACTTGTATGTGACAAGAAGACAAGATGACGAATAATTGTTAAAGCTCGGCAAGTCGACTTGTTTAGGACAAGAAGGCAAGATGACGAGTTGTTGAAACTCGGCAAGTCGACTTGCACGTTTATGATCCGCACTAGCATGTTGCACATGCTTTTTGCTTGCTCTCCAAAAGAGTTAATCAGGTGGGCTGTATCTAATACAGACCACCTTATATTTTTGTTAAAATCGCCTTTATTTATTTATCAGGTGGGCTGTATCTAATACAGACCACCTTATATTTTTGTTAAAATCGCCTTTATTTCTTTATTATTTATTTTTCTTAATTCTTACCACTTTTTTGTTAGCAAGATAACTTGAAAATGGCTTAATCAAATAAATTGAAATTTGGCACACATATGTATGGGCATATGGACAAAGCACGGTAAGGTTTTCAACCTTGACCTTGACTGATGACGTCATCTAGGCGCCATTTTGTGAAATTTTCTGAAAATTTACTCATGATCATATCTTCATAACCAAAAGGTATTTCTCATTCATATTTATTGTGATTAAGGTCAATATCAGTCTGGTTAATTTCAGGTCAAAAAACACGCGCGTGCGCGTACGTCCGCGCGTCAGTGCGCGCGCAAAAATTGAAAATGCTCAGAATCGTCTCAATTTTTTTTGCATACGTTTCAGGTCATTTTAAGCATTTTATAAAAAATCGCGCGTACGAGCATGCGCGCGCGTTTTCGCGCGTAACACCATTACAAAACATAGAATCGCCATTTTTTTTTCCTTTCATGATATTTCTCATATTTTTCAAGGAATTTGATACCATTTTTATCTCTTTATGACCATTAATAAAAAGATGAGCGTCAATTCAAGATAAATATCCTTGCGCGCGAGCTCTTTTAATACATAGCATATATGGGCAAAAACATGCCTATACAAAATCCATTGTAGCTCTTTGGAATGAACCGTGACCTTCAATTTTTTTTCATATTTAGATAGAGTATGAGTCGGAAATATGATTCCATGTCTCATTTGGCCATTAAGTGTATCGTGACATCATCACAATGGTCTTGGAACTCAAAATACGAATTTGCATATTATGAAGTCAGCATATTTATGTAAAATTGATTGTATCTCTGTAAATATTGGTCGATTTTCTTCCAAATTTCGATATGTTGTAGCTAAGACAATTCTCTACAAGCTCAGTAACCATCATTTTTCATTTTGATCACGTCATCATAGTCAAAATTACGATTAAATGGCACGTATCAGAAATTTCTTAAGTTGCGTGTTATGCCTATGGAAGGTGAATTTAGTTCACGTTATGAATCTACATGATATTGTTTGTTAAGAATTTGTAAGCAGTATGTCGCTTATTTTTGCTCTATTTTGTCTCAAATTTTAGTTGACCAGCCCACCTATACTTGTTCCAAACAAGTATTATATGTCTAGTTTATTTATCAGGTGGGCTGTATATCGTACAGACCACCTTATAATTTCGTTAGAATTGCCTTTATTTATTTATTATCAGGTGGGCTGTATCTAATACAGACCACCTTATATTTTTGTTAAAATTGCCTTTATTATTATTTATTATTATTAGGTGGTCTGTCGATATCGACAGATCACCTATTGTTTTCGTCAGAATTTTCTTTCTTCTTTATTTATTCTTTATTTTTATTTCTCCCCCCTTTTTTGTTTACAGGATAACTCAAGATCGGTTCTATCAATTTCCTTCAATTTCGGCACAGTAATAGGTCATTGTCATGAGACGTAACAGTAACATTTTCAAGGTCATCAAATCTTCATGACGTCATCCAGGCGCCATTTTGTGTTTTTTTTGGTACTTTTTACTCATGATCATATCTTCTTAACGGAAAGGCATTTCTCATTCATATTTATCATGATTAAAGTCAATATCCGTCCGGTCAATTTCAGGTCAAAAAACGCGCGCGCATACGTACGTTCGCGCGTCAGCGCGCGCGCAAAAAATAAAAATGCTCCAAATCGTTTAAAATTAATTTTGCATACGTTTCACGCCATTTTAAGCGTTTCGCAAAAAAAAGCTCGCACATGCGTGCGCGCGCGTTTTCGCGCGTACTGGTATTTGCCAACATAAAATCGCCAAATTTTCTCTGTCATCATATTTGGCACATTTTTCCAAGCATTTTGATACCTTGTTCACCTTTTTCTGCCCATTAATAACGGAATGAGCGTCCGTTTAAGATAATGTCCGTGCGTGCGAGCTCTTGTAATACATAGCATACATGGGCAAAAACATGCCTATACAAAATCCATTGTAGCGCTTTAGGATGCAAGATGAACCCAATTTTGTTTTCATATTTTGATAGAGTATGAATTGTAGATATGATTTCATGTCTCATTTGACCCTCAATTGACTCATGACGTCATCATAATGGCCTCCGAACTTAAAATTTTAATTTGCATATTATGACGTCATCATATTTTTGGAAAATTGATTGTATCTATGTAAATATTGATCAATTTTCATCCACATTTTGATATGTTTTAGCTGAGACAATTCTCTACAGATGCAGTAGCAACGAATTTTCATTTTGACGAAAGCATCATGGCGTATTTTTGCGATCAAAGGAGGCATGTCAATTTTTTACATTTTGCGTGTATTCTCTATGGGACATGACTTTTTCTGAAAACTGGATTCTACATTCCCGTCTTTCACGAGCAATATCTCCGTCGTCTCATCTTCGTTTTCGCTGAGCATCGAGTATGTTGTAGCTGAGACAATAAGCTATCACAAGTGTGCCATTTATTTTTCGATCAGATGCCGGGATCATGCTCATATCTCACTTGCAAAGAGGGATTTGAGAATTCCATTTTCCGTTTACGTGTATTCTCTATGGGAAATGTTTCGGTATATCGGTAACGCACTTGACTTCCGACCTCGAGGTCCCTGGTTCGAGTCCGGGCGTCTCCAACAATTTTTTTTCTTCATTTTTTTTTCTTTTTTGACTTTTCAATGATCATAAAATTGAAAACAGACCACCTAATTCGTCACCATGACGAATTAAATTTCTAGTTTATTATTTATTTTTATTTCTCCGCACTTTTTTGTTAACAGGATAACTCAAGATCAGTTCAATCAATTTCGTTCAATTTTGGCACAGTCATAGGTCATTGTCATCAGACGTGACAGTAACATTTTCAAGGTCATCAAATCTTCATGACGTCATCCAGGCGCCATTTTGTGTTTTTTTTGGTACTTTCAACTCATGATCATATCTTCATAACGGAAAAGAATTTCTTATTCATATTTATCATGATTAAGGTCAATATCCGTCCGGTCAATTTCAGGTCAAAAAACGCGCGCGCATGCGTACGTCCGCGCGTCAGCGCGCGCGCAAAAAATAAAAATGCTCTAAATCGTCTCAAATTAATTTGGCATACGTTTCAGGCCATTTTAAGCGTTTCGCAAAAAAACGCGCACACACACATGCGCGCGCGTTTTCACCCGTACTGGTATTTTTCAACATAAAATCGCCAAATTTTCTCTGTCATCATATTTGGCACATTTTTCCAAGCATGTTGATACCTTGTTCACCTTTTTATGCTCAGTAATAACGGAATGAGCGTCCGTTTAAAAAATTGTCCGTGCGTGCGAGCTCTTGTAATACATAGCATACATGGGCAAAAACATGCCTATACAAAATCCATTGTAGCGCTTTAGGATGCAAAGTGAATCCAATTTCTTTTTCATATTTTGATAGAATATGAATTGGAGATATGATTTCATGTCACATTTGACCCTCAATTAACTCATGACGTCATCATAATGGCTTCCGAACTCAAAATTTCAATTTGCATATTATGACATCATCATATTTTTGGAAAATTGATTGTATCTCTGTAAATATTGATCAATTTTCATCCAAATTTTGATATGATCTAGCTGAGACAATTCTCTACAAATGCAGTCATCACGATATTTCATTTTGACAATGGCATCGTGGCGTATTTTTGCGATTAAAGGAGGCATGTCAATTTTTCACATTTTGCGTGTATTCTCTATGGGACATGACTTTTTCTCAAAACTGGATTCTACATCCTGTCTTTTGCGAGCAATATCTCCGTCGTTTTAGCTTTGTTTACGCTGAACTTTGAGTATGTTGTAGCTGAGACAATAAGCTATCACAAGTGTGCCCTTTATTTTTCGATCAGATGCCGGGATCATGCTCATATTTCAATTACAAAGTGGGATTTGTGCATTCCATTTTCCGTTTACGTGTAATCTCTATGGGAAATGTTTTGGTATATCGGTAACGCACTTGACTTCCGACCTCGAGGTCCCTGGTTCGAGTCCGGGCGTCTCCAACAATTTTTTTTCTTCACTTTTTTTTCTTTTTGACCATTCACTCTACCATCTCCTTTGAATATTAAAACACGTACAATCGCAAATAATGTAATAAACAACCATATTTACTTTATTATTACCCTATTATCACTAGATCCATTACTTTTTGCGTGTAATCCTTATGGGAGATGACTTTTCTCAAATCTGGATTCTACATTCTTGTCTTTTGCGAGCAATATCGCCGTTATTTCGGCTTGATTTTTGTTGATTTTTGAGTATGTTGTAGCTGAGACTATATACTATCTAAATGTTCTCTCATTTTTTTCAGTCTGATGTCATCGTGGTCTGTTGATGATAATCATCAACATCATCATGATCATCATCATCGTCATCACCATTACTATCAAGATCATCATCATCATCATCATCATGATGATCATCATTGTTTACATGTCTATATAACTTTTCCCTTTCTCAATATAGTAAATATTATAATCTATCATAAGACTTGAAGACAGACCACCTAATTCGTCCCCATGACGAATTAAATGTCTAGTTTATTATCAGGTGGGCTGTATATCGTACAGACCACCTTATAATTTCGTTAGAATTGCCTTTATTTATCAGGTGGGCTGTATCTAATACAGACCACCTTATATTTTTGTTAAAATTGCCTTTATTTATTTATTTTTCTTAATTCTCGCCACTTTTTTGTTAGCAAGATAACTTGAAAATGGTTGAATGAAATACCTTGAAATTTGGCACACATATGTATAGGCATATGGAGAAAACACAGTAAGGTTTTCAACCTTGACCTTGACTGATGACGTCATCTAGGCGCCATTTTGTGAAATTTTCTGAAAATAAACTCATGATCATATCTTCCTAACCAAAAGGTATTTCTCATTCATATTTATTATGATCAAGGTCAATATCAGTCCAGTCAATTTCAGGTCAAAAAACGCGCGCGTGCGCGTACGTCCGCGCGTCAATGCGCGCGCAAAAATTTTAAATGCTCAAAATCGTCTCAAATTTTTTTTGCATACGTTTCAGGTCATTTTAAGCATTTTATAAAAAATCGCGCGTAAGAGCATGCGCGCGCGTTTTCGCGCGTAACACCATTACAAAACATAGAATCGCCATTTTTTTTTCTTTCATGATATTTCTCATATTTTTTCAAGGAATTTGATTCCATGTTTATCTCTTTATGACCATTATTAACAAGATGAGCGTAAATTCAAGATAAATGTCAGTGCGCGCAAGGTCTTTTAATACATAGCATATATGGGCAAAAACATGCCTATACAAAATCCGTTATAGCTCTTTGGAATGCACCGGGATCCTCAATTTTTTTTCATATTAAGATAGAGTATGAGTCGGAAATATGATTCCATGTCTCATTTGGCCAT
Source organism: Strongylocentrotus droebachiensis (assembly GCA_035222895.1). Lineage (NCBI taxonomy): Eukaryota > Metazoa > Echinodermata > Echinoidea > Camarodonta > Strongylocentrotidae > Strongylocentrotus > Strongylocentrotus droebachiensis. Next base: position 86,373 of record JAVYIG010007404.1, read on the forward strand.
TAAGTGTATCGTGACATCATCACAATGGCCTTGGATCTCAAAATACGAATTTGCATATTATGAAGTCAGCATATTTATGTAAAATTGATTGTATCTCTGTAAATATTTATCGATTTTCTTCCAAATTTCGATATGATGTAGCTTAGACAATTTCCTACAAGCTCAGTTTCACCATTTTTCATTTTGATGACGTCATCAACGTGAAAATTACGATTAAAGGGCACGTATCAGAAATTTCTTAAATAGCGTGTTATGCCTATTGAAGGTGAATTTCGTTCACATCTTTAATCTACATGACATTGTTTTTTTAGCAGTATCTCGTTTATTTTTGCTCTATTTTGTCTCAAAGTTCAGTTTGACCAGCCCACCTATACTTGTTCCAAACAAGTATTATATGTCTAGTTATTTATTTATTTTTCTTAATTCTCGCCACTTTTTTGTTAGCAAGATAACTTGAAATTGTCTAACTCAAATCACTTGAAATTTAGCACACATATGTATAGGCATATGGACAAAACACAGTAAGGTTTTCAACCTTGACCTTGATTGATGACGTCATCTAGGCGCCATTTTGTGAAATTTTCTGAAAATAAACTCATGATCATATCTTCATAACCAAAAGGTATTTCTCATTCATATTTATTACGATCAAGGTCAATATCAGTCCACTCAATTTCAGGTCAAAAAACGCGCGCGTGCGCGTACGTCCGCGCGTCAGTGCGCGCGCAAAATTTTAAAACGCTCAAAATCGTCTCAAATTTATTTTGCATACGTTTCAGGTCATTTTAAGCATTTTATAAAAAATCGCGCGTACGAGCATGCGCGCGCGTTTTCGCGCGTAACACCATTACAAAACATAGAATCGCCATTTTTTTTTCTTTCATGATATTTCTCATATTTTGTCAAGGAATTTGATACCATGTTTATCTCTTTATGACCATTATTAACAAGATGAGCGTAAATTCAAGATAAATGTCAGTGCGCGCGAGCTCTTTTAATACATAGCATATATGGGCAAAAACATGCCTATACAAAATCCGTTATAGCCCTTTGGAATGCACCTGGATCCTCAATTTGTTTTCATATTTAGATAGAGTATGAGTCGGAAATATGATTCCATGTCTCATTTGGCCATTAAGTGTATCGTGACATCATCACAATGGCCTTGGAACTCAAAATACAAATTTGCATATCATGACGTCAGCATATTTATGTAAAATTGATTGTATCTCTGTAGATATTGATCAATTTTCTTCAAAATTTTGATATGTTGTAGCTAAGACAATTCTCTACAAGCGCAGTAATAACCATTTTTCATTTTGATGACGTCATCATAGTGAACATTTTGATTAAAGGCCTCATGTAAAAAACTTCATAATTTGCGTGTTATGCCTATAGAAGGTGAATTTAGTTCACGTTATGAATCTACATGATATTGTTTTTTAAGAATTTGTAAGCAGTATGTCGCTTATTTTTGCTCTATTTTGTCTCAAATTGTAGTTGACCAGCCCACCTATACTTGTTCCAAACAAGTATTATATGTCTAGTTTATTAAATATTTTTCTTATTTCTAACCACTTTTTTGTTAGCAAGATAACGAGAAAATGGCTCGATCAAATGCCTTGAAATTTAGCACACATATGTATAGGCATATGTACAAAGCACAATAACGTTTTCAACATTGACCTTCACTGATGACGTCATCTAGGCGCCATTTTGTAAAATTTTACAAAAATCAACTCATGATCATATCTTCATAACCAAAAGGTATTTCTCATTCATATTTATCATGATCAAGGTCAATATCCGTCCGGTCAACTTCAGGTCAAAAAACGCGCGCGTGCGCGTACGTCCGCGCGTTAATGCGCGCGCAAAATTTTTGAATGCTCAAAATCATCTCAAAATCATTTTACATACGTTTAAGGCCATTCTAAGCATTTTATAAAAAATCGACCACACACACGCGCATGCGCGCGGCGCGCGCGTTTTCGCGCGTAAAACTATTACACAACATAGAATCGCCATTTTTTTTCTTTTATAATATTCCACATATTTTTACAAACAAATTGATACCATGCTTGTCTCTTTATGACTATTAATAATGGAATGATCGACCGTTTAACATATATTTCCGTGCGCGCGAGCTCTTGTAATACAAAGCATATATGGGCAAAAACATGCCTATACAAAATCCATTGTAGCCCTTTAGGATGCAAGGTGACCCCAATTTTTGGGTCATATTTTGATACAGTATGAATTGGAGATATGATTTCATGTCTCATTTGACCCTCAATTAACTCATGACGTCATCATAATGGCCTCCAAACTCAAAATTTTAATTTGCATATTATGACGTCAGCATATTTACGGAAAAATAATTGTTTCTCTGTAAATATTGATCGATTGTCTTCAAAATTTTGATATGTTTTAGCTGAGACAATTCTCTACAAATAAGGTTGGCCCAAATTTTCATTTTGACAAAGGCATCAGGGCGTATTTTCGCGATTAAAAAAAGCATGTCAATTTTTCACATTTTGCGTGTATTCTCTATGGGACATGAGTTTTTCTCAAAACTGGATTCTTTCGCGAGCAATATCTCTGTCGTTTAGCTTCGTTTACGCTGTACTTCAAGTATGTTGTAGCTGAGACAATAAGCTATCTCAAATGTACCCTTTATTTTGTCTCAAATTTTAGTTCGACCAGCCCACCTATACTTGTTCCAAACAAGTATTACAAATCTAGTTTATTTTTCTTATTTTGACCCACTTTTTTGTTAGCATGATAACTTTGTAATGGTTCAATCAAATGCTTTTAAATTTAGCACACATATTTATAGGCATATGGACATAACGCAGTAAGGTGTTCAACCTTGAACTTGACTGATGACGTCATCTAGGCGCCATTTTGTGAAATTTTCTGAAAATGAACTCATGATCATATCTTCATAACAAAAAGGTATTTCTCATTCATATTTATCATGATTAAGGTCAATATCAGTCCGGTCAATCTCAGGTCAAAAAACGCGCGCGTGCGCGTACGTCCGCGCGTCAGTGCGCGCGCAAAATTTTTAAATGCTCAAAATCGTCTCAAATTTTTTTTGCATACGTTTCAGGACATTTTAAGCATTTTATAAAAAATCGCGCGTACGAGCATGCGCGCGCGTTTTCGCGCGTAACACCATTACAAAACATAGAATCGCCATTTTTTTTTCTTTCATGATATTTCTCATATTTTTTCAAGGAATTTGATACCATGTTTATCTCTTTTTGACCATTATTAACAAGATGAGCGTAAATTCAAGATAAATGTCAGTGCGTGCGAGCTCTTTTAATACATAGCATATATGGGCAAAAACATGCCTATACAAAATCCGTTATAGCTCTTTGGAATGCACCGGGATCCTCAATTTTTTTTCATATTTAGATAGAGTATGAGTCGGAAATATGATTTCATGTCTAATTTGGCCATTAAGTGTATCTTTACATCATCACAATGGCCTTGGAACTAAAAATACGAATTTGCATATTATGACGTCAGCATATTTATGTAAAATTTATTGTATCTCTGTAAATATTGATCAATTTTCTTCAAAATTTCGATATGTTGTAGCTAAGATAATTCTCTACAAGTTCAATAGTAATCATTTTTCATTTTGATGACGTCATCAGAGTAAAAATTTTGATTAAAGGCCTCATGTCAGAAAATTCATAATTTGCGTGTTATGACTATAGAAGGTAAATTTCGTTCACGTAATGAATCTACATGATAGTGTTTTTTAAGAATTTTTAAGCAGTATCACTATCTCGCTTAATTTTGCTCTATTTTGTTTTCAAATTTTAGTTGACCAGCCCACCTATACTTGTTCCAAACAAGTATGTCTAGTCAGGTGGGCTGTATCTAATACAGACCACCTTATATTTTTGTTAAAATTGCCTTTATTTATTTATTTATTATTTATTATTTATTTATTTTTCTTAATTCTTGCCACTTTTTTGTTAGCAAGATAACTTTGAAATGGTTCAATCAAATGCTTTGATATTTGACACACATATGTATAGGCATATGGACAAGACACGGTAAGGTTTTCAACCTTGACCTTGACTGATGACGTCATCTAGGCGCCATTTTGTGAAATTTTCTGAAAATCATCTCATGATCATATCTTCATAACCAAAAGGTATTTTTCATTCATATTTATCATGATTAAGGTTTATATCAGTCCGGTTAATTTCAGGTCAAAAAACGCGCGCGTGCGCGTACGTCCGCGCGTCAGTGCGCGCGCAAAATTTTTAAATGCTCAAAATCGTCTTAAATTTATTTTGCATACGTTTCAGGTCATATTAAGCATTTTATAAAAAATCGTGCGTACGAGCATGCGCGCGCGTTTTCGCGCGTAACACCATTAAAAAACATAGAATCGCCATTTTTTTTTCTTTCATGATATTTCTCATATTTTTTCAAGGAATTTGATACCATGTTTATCTCTTTATGACCATTATTAACAAGATGAGCGTAAATTAAAGATAAATGTCAGTGCGCGCGAGCTCTTGTAATACATAGCATACATGGGCAAAAACATGCCTATACAAAATCCGTTATAGCTCTTTGGAATGCACCGGGATCCTCAATTTTTTTTCATATTAAGATAGAGTATGAGTCGGAAATATGATTCCATGTCTCATTTGGCCATGAAGTGTATCGTGACATCATCACAATGGCCTTGGAACTCAAAATACGAATTTGCATATTATGACGTCAGCATATTTATGTAAAATTGATTGTATCTCTGTAAATATTGATCAATTTTCTTCAAAATTTCGATATGTTGTAGCTAAGACAATTCTCTACAAGCGCAATAATAACCATTTTTCATTTTGATGACGTCATCAGAGTGAAAATTTTGATTAAAGGCCTCATGTCAAAAACTACATAATTTGCGTGTTATGCCTATAGAAGGTGAATTTAGTTCACGTTATGAATCTACTTGATAGTGTTTTTTAAGAATTTGTAAGCAGTATGTCGCTTATTTTTGCTCTATTTTGTCTCAAATGTTAGTTGACCAGCCCACCTATACTTGTTCCAAACAAGTATTATATGTCTAGTTTATTAAATATTTTTCTTATTTCTAACCACTTTTTTGTTAGCAAGATAACTTGAAAATGGCTCAATCAAATGCCTTGAAATTTGGCACACATATGTATAGGCATATGTACAAAGCACAATAACGTTTTCAACATTGACCTTCACTGATGACGTCATCTAGGCGCCATTTTGTAAAAATCAACTCATGATCATATCTTCATAACCAAAAGCTATTTCTCATTCATATTTATCACGATTGAGGTCATTATCCGTCCGGTCAATTTCAGGTCAAATAACGCGCACGTGCGCGTACGTCCGCGCGTCAATGCGCGCGCAAAATTTTAAAATGCTCAAAAACGTCTCAAAATCATTTTGCATACGTTTTAGGCCATTCTAAGCATTTTATAAAAAATCGCGCGCACATGCATGCGCGCGCGTTTTCGCGCGTAAAACTATTACACAACATAGAATCGCCATTTTTTTTCTTTCATAATATTGCACATATTTTTACAAACAAATTGATACCATGTTTATCTCTTTATGACTATTAATAACGGAATGATCACCCGTTTAACATAAATTTCCGTGCGCGCGAGCTCTTGTAATACATATCATAAATGGGCAAAAAGATGCCTATACAAAATCCATTGTAGCTCTTTAGGATGCAAGGTGACCCCAATTTTTTTCTTCTTATTGTGATAGAATATCAATTGGAGATATGATTTCAAGTCTCATTTGACCCTTACTTTTCTCATGACGTCATCATAATGGCCTCCGAACTCAAAATTGCAATTTGCATATTATGACGTCATCATATTTTTGGAAAATTGATTGTATCTCTGTAAATATTGATAAATTTTCTTTCAAATTTTGATATGTTCTACATGAGAATATTCTCTACAAATGCAGTAACAACAAATTTTCATTTTGACGAAAGCATCATGGCGTATTTTTGCGATTAAAGGAGGCATGTCAATTTTTCACATTTTGCGTGTATTCTCTATGGACATGACTTTTTCTCAAAACTTGATTCTACATTCCCGTCTTTCGCGAGCAATATCTACGTCGTTTTAGCTTCATTTACGCTGAACTTCGAGTATGTTGTAGCTGAGACAAAAAAGCTATCTCAAATGTACCCTTCATTTTGTCTCAATTTTTTGTTGGATCAGCCCACCTATACTTGCTCCAAGCAAGTATTACAAATCTAGTTATTAAATATTTTTCTTATTTCTAACCACTTTTTTGTTAGCAAGATAACTTGAAAATGGCTCAATCAAATGCCTTGAAATTTGGCACACATATGTAAAGGCATATGTACAAAGCACAATAACGTTTTCAACATTGACCTTCACTGATGACGTCATCTAGGCGCCATTTTGTAAAAATCAACACATGATCATATCTTCATAACCAAGAGCTATTTCTCATTCATATTTATCATGATTGAGATCAATATCCGTCCAGTCAATTTCAGGTCAAAAAACGCGCGCGTGCGCGTACGTCCGCGCGTCAATGCGCGCGCAAAATTTTAAAATGCTCAAAATCGTCTCAAAATTATTTTGCATACGTTTTTGGCCATTCTAAGCATTTTATAAAAAATCGCGCGTAAGAGCATGCGCGCGCGTTTTCGCGCGTAAAACTATTACGCAACATAGAATCGCCATTTTTCTTCTTTCATAATATTCCACATATTTTTACAAACAAATTGTACCATGTATGTCTCTTTATGACTATTAATAACGGAATGATCGACCGTTAAACACAAATTTCCGTGCGCGCGAGCTTTTGTAATACATAGCATATATGGGCAAAAACATGCCTATACAAAATCCATTGTAGCTCTTTAGGATGCAAGGTGACCCCAATTTTTGTTCATATTTTAATAGAGTATGATTCGGAGATATTGTTTCATGTCTCATTTGACCCTCAATTAACTCATGACGTCATCATAATGGCCTCCGAACTCAAAATTTCAATTTGCATATTATGACGTCAGCATATTTATGGAAAATTGATTGTATCTCTGTAAATATTGATCAATTTTCTTTCAAATTTTGATATGTTCTAGCTGAGACATTGATATGTTCTAGCTGAGACAATTTACTACAAAGGCAGTTAATAAAAACATTCAATTCGACAAAGGAATCATGGCGTATTTTTGCGATTAAAGGAGGCATGTCAATTTTTCACTTTTTGTGTGTATTCTCTACGGGACATGACTTTTTCTCAAAACTGGATTCTACATTCCCGTCTTTCGCGAGCAATATCTCCGTCTTTTTAGCTTCATTTACAATGAACCTTGAGTATGTTGTAGCTGAGACGATTAGCTATCTCAAATGCGCCGTTCATATTGTCTCAAATTTTAGTTGAACCAGCCCACCTATACTTGTTCCAAACAAGTATTACAAATCTAGTTTATTTTTCTTAATTCTACCCACTTTTTTGTTAACAAGATAACTTAAAAATGACTCAATCAAATGCCTTGAGATTTGGCACACATATGTATATGCATATGGAAAAAACACGGTAAGGTTTTCAACTTTGACCTTGACTGATCACGTCATCTAGGCGCCATTTTGTGAAAATGTACTCATGATCATATCTTCCTAACCAAAAGTAATTTCTCATTCATATTTATCATGATCAAGGTCAATGTCATTCCGGTCAATTTCAGGTAAAAAAACGCGCGCATGCGCGTACGTCCGCGCGTCAATGCGCGCGCAAATTTTTTAAATGCTCAAAATCGTCTCAAATTTATTTTGCATACGTTTCAGGTCATTTTAAGCATTTTATAAAAAAACGCGCACACGCACATGTGTGCGAGTTTTCGCGCGTAACACCATTACAAAACATAGAATCGCCATTTTTTTTTCTTTTATGATAATTGTCATGTTTTTTTAAACAATTTGATACTATGTTTATCTCTTTATGACCATTAATAACAATATGAGCGTCCATTCAAGATAAATGTCCATGCGCGCGAGCTCTTGTAATACATATCATATATGGGCAAAAACATGCCTATACAAATTCCATTATAGCTTTTTGGAATGAACCGGAACCTTCAATTTTTTTGCATATTTAGATAGAGTATGAGTCGGAAATATGATTTAATGTCTCATTTGGCTATTAAAAATATTTTGAGATCATCATAATGGCCTTCGAACTAAAAATAGTAATTTGCATATTATGACGTCAGCATATTTATGGTAAATTGATTGTACCTCTGTATATATTGATTGATTTTCTTCAAAATTTCGGTATGTTGTAGCTAAGATAATTCTCTAAAAGTTCAATAATAACCATTTTTCATTTTGATGACGTCATCAGAGTGGAAATTTCGAATAAAGGCATCATGTCAGAAATTTCATAATTTGCGTGTTATGACTATAGAAGGTGAATTTCGTTCACGTAATGAATCCACATGATAGTGTTTTTTAAGAATTTTTAAGCAGTATCTCGTTTGATTTTGCTCTATTTTGTTTTTAAATTTTAGTTGACCAGCCCACCTATACTTGTTCCAAACAAGTATTATATGTCTAGTTTATTTTTCTTAATTCTACCCACTTTTTTGTTAACAAGATAACTTAAAAATGGCTCGGTCAAATGCCTTTAAATTTGGCACACATATGTATAGGCATATGAACAAAAGAAAGTAATGTTTTCAACCTTGACCTTGACTGATGACGTCATCTAGGCGCCATTTTGTGAAAATTTACTTAAGATCATATCTTCATAACCAACAGGTATTTCTCATTCATATTTATCATGATCAAGGTCAATATCAGTCCGGTCAATTTAAGGTAAAAAAACGCGCGCGTACGCGTACGTCCGCGCGTCAGTGCGCGCGCAAAATTTTTAAATGCTCAAAATCGTCTCAAATTTATTTTGCATACGTTTCAGGTCATTTTAAGCATTTTATAAAAAATCGCGCGTACGAGCATGCGCGCGCGTTTTCGCGCGTAACACCATTACAAAACATAGAATCGCCATTTTTTTTTCTTTCATGATATTTCTCATATTTTTTCAAGGAATTTGATACCATGTTTATCTCTTTATGACCATTATGAACAAGATGAGCGTAAATTCAAGATAAATGTCAGTGCGCGCGAGCTCTTTTAATACATAGCATATATGGGCAAAAACATGCCTATACAAAATCCGTTATAGCTCTTTGGAATGCACCGGGATCCTCAATTATTTTTCATATTTAGATAGAGTATGCATCGGAAATATGATTTCATGTCTCATTTGGCCATTAAGTGTATCGTGACATCATCACAATGGCCTTGGAACTCAAAATACGAATTTGCATATTATGACGTCAGCATATTTATGTAAAATTGATTGTATCTCTGTAAATATTGATCAATTTTCTTCAAAATTTCGATATGTTGTAGCTAAGACAATTCTCTACAAGCGCAGTAATAACCATTTTTCATTTTGATGACGTCATCATAGTGAAATTTTTTATTAAAGGCCTCATGTCAAAAACTTCATAATTTGCGTGTTATGCCTATAGAAGGTGAATTTAGTTCACGTTATGAATCTACATGATATTGTTTTTTAAGAATTTGTAAGCAGTATGTCGCTTATTTTTGCTCTATTTTGTCTCAAGTTTTAATTGACCAGCCCACCTATACTTGTTCCAAACAAGTATTATATGTCTAGTTTTTACTTGTAATTTGGATATTTCATATGATTGTATTGCTACCACTTGTTTTGTAATAGTACCTAGGAGCCACTAGACAAGTTGCAGTTGGTAAAGTAATATATTTATGTCATATTTCAGTGTAAAAGTATTTGGATAGATTTGATTTTGCAGTATTCGGTTTGCCATGTTCTTCCTATATATCACTGTGTAAGTAGCATCATCTATTGTACAGTGTTTGCCTGGATGAACCTGAACATCTGGATTACAATCTGAGCACAATGGGGTCTATTCATCTCAAAGTCTTTGTTGTACTTTGTTTATACACTTCTCTGACTGACTTTGTGCATTGTAAAGATCAGTCTTTTGTGCAGTCTTTTCATCGTGGAACATTCATCAGAAAGCACTTTCTAAAAAGGAGAATACCATACAGCTCTAACTGCACTGCCTCCTTTCAGTTAGAACTTTTTCATGCCGGAGATGTTCATCCAAATCCAGGGCCCCATATGCAAGATGGATGTGTTTCTTCTACATCCGCCATTCATCGTGCTACTCATCAAGTTCAACGTTACATCAAGTATACCCCAGCTGAACTTCTGAAATGGAGACATTCCAAGGCACAGCTTCCACGGGATATTTGCGACATCATTCATTCTTATGGAATTCACCGAAAGAAAACACGCAGAGGGACTCGAGGTGGCTACGGAAAAGCCAGCATCAGACACGAGAAACAGTCAAATATATCCGTTACACTTCAGCTCTGTACTGTAACTTCACCGATATCCGTGGTCACATCCGGAAGAAGAAGACCAAGACACACCAACGAAGATCGGTCACAAGGATCTAATCGAATTTGATATATCCTTCTCAATATAATCCTAATGTAAAGTCTGGCATAACATGTTCTCTTTGGAATGCTCATTCTATAAGAAATAAGACAGTTGATCTGGTTGATTATATTTGTGAACATGACACTGATGTAATGATTTTAACTGAGACGTGGCTAAACAAAAATGATAATGTTGTCATAGGTGAGTGTACCCCTCCTGGTTATACTTTCCTAAATGAGCCTCGTGACTCTAGTACTCGTGGAGGCGGAATTGCTATGTTGTTTAAAACTCCACTTAAGATGCGTATTAGGCGAAATGATGATCTAGTTTACTCTACATTCGAATGCGTACATATCACTAATAGTTCTTACTCAGTCAATTTTATAGTTGTATATAGGCCACCCCCATCACCAATGAATGGATTCACTAATGCAGATTTTCTTAGTGAATTTGATGATTTTGTAAATGAAGTATCTCTTCTTCCAGGAAAGCTAATTTTACTGGGTGATTTTAATGTCCACTGGGATAATCCCTCTATGATGTTATTCATTTCTCTTCAACAACAACTGCTGCTGGTTTTGCTCAATGTGTAAATGGCCCAACACATAGTCTTGGGCACACCTTAGACTTGGTGTTTACCCGCTGTGATGAATCTGATAAATCTTTGCTTAAGGATTGTTACATTGATGAAACATGTATGTCTGATCATCATATTGTGTGTTTCACTTTGCAGCTTCCAAAACCTATACCTATGCAAACTGTATCAACTCTTCGCAACTATCGTAAAATCGATAAGAATCAATTTGTTAACTCACTAACTGAGTTGTTATCATCCAAACCAATCAATGTGGATGTTGACCCTTTGTTCGAATGGTATGAATCTGGAATGGAAGAATTGTTAGACACATATGCACCAGCAACAATTAAGACTCGACCTGTAAAGAATCGAATGCCTTGGTTTAATGACTCAATTCATACTGCTCGCCGAGAGCGACGTCGAGCAGAACGAAAGTGGCGGAAATCAAGATCTGATCAGGATCGTGAATTGTATATGAAAGAAAAGAGATATGTCTGTGAACTCACTGAAACCACCAAAGAAAGCTATTTCAAAGATAAACTAGCTTCTTGTAGTAGCAAGGATGTTTATCGCACTATTAACTCTCTTTTAAACAAGAAATCAAATCATCTTCCATTCTATGATTCTGCTGCTCGTCTAAGTTATCAATTTTCTAAATATTTTGTTGAAAAAATTGATACCATTCGTGATCAACTTGATAACCTTCCTGTTATGCCATTGCATGACTTCAATAATACTTTGAATGATGATATACCATCGCTTGCAGTCTTAAGACCAGTTTCCCAAAGTGATCTTTTAAAAATCATTACAAGATCTCCTAGTAAATCTAGTCGTTTAGATCCTATACCGACATGGTTCTTGAAAGAGAATATTGATCATCTTCTACCTGTACTCACTAATATTGTGAATATCTCCTTATCATCTGGTATCTTTCCTAAAGGAGCTCATCGTGCTGTAATTAAACCTCTCTTGAAAAATGCATCCATGGATAAGGATAATATTAAGAACTATAGACCTGTGTCTAATTTAACGTATGTAGGAAAACTCATTGAGAAAGTAGCTTGCTCAAGACTAATGGAGCATGTTGAAGCTAACAATCTTGCTGACCCATTTCAGTCTGCATATAGACCCCGACATAGCACAGAAACTGCTTTGATCAAGGTGAAGAATGATATTATGTTTTCACTTAACTCAAACAAAGTAATTCTTGTGGTATTATTAGACTTGTCAGCAGCCTTTGATACCATCGACCATCATATCCTAGTCTCTCGTTTATCAACGAGGATTGGTATCAAAGGCACTGCCCTAAAATGGTTCCAGTCTTATCTCGATGGCTGGTCAACACAAGTAGACATTGCAGGGGAATTGTCTGCGCCTATCATTTCCAAGTTTGGTCTGCCACAAGGTTCTGTAGTAGGTCCTGTTGGTTTTACAATTTACACCCTCCCGGTTAGTGATATTACTCAGCATCATAATGTGTCATACCATGTATATGCGGATGATATACAGTTATATGTTTCATTTGATCCCAAAATACGTGGTGAATTAGATTGTGCATTGTTGTCACTGCAAAACTGCATCTGTGATATAAAGAATTGGATGTCCATTAACAAGTTGAAATTGAACGACAGTAAGACAGAGTTTTTTATTGCTGCTTCACCACACAATTTCAGAAAATTGCCAGACATAACTCTCACCATAGGAAATATTTCCGTAAAACCTACAGACACAATTAAAAACTTGGGCGCATTCTTTGATGTTCATATGAGTATGAATTCACATATTAACAATGTTAGTAGAACGGTCACTTTTCACTTAAGGAACATATCACGAATTCGTAGATATATTGATCAATCAACTTGTCATCATGCTGTAAGGTCTTTAATTCTCTCTAGACTTGATTATTGTAATGGACTTCTTTCCTCTCTTCCAAAGTTACATGTAAACCGTCTCCAGCGCCTACAAAACTGGGCAGCACGTCTTGTGTTTGAGGGCGGTAGAAGTCATTCAGCTCAACCATTAATTAATTCCCTTCACTGGCTTCCAATTCAACAGCGAATCATTTTTAAGTTACTCTTATATGTCTATAAATCATTGCACCACCTAGCTCCTAATTACCTGTCTAATTGTTTAACTTTATATACACCAAGCAGAAATCTCAGATCTTCAAATGATAACCTCCGTCTAAATTATCCAATTACACGTGTCCAAGCCGGGGATAGGACTTTCACGGTAGCAGCATCCAAAGGGTGGAATAATCTCCCCATGTCCATCAGACAATCTGCCTCTATCGATATTTTTAAGAAGGCTCTGAAAACTCATCTCTTTACATGAATTCTCCTCTATGTTTAATTATTTAATTTAATCAATTGAATTTAATATTTTATATGGAATATCTAATTGTAGCCTTTAATTACTACATGTAGTAAAGACCAATAATATTATTTGATGTTAGCGCTCTGAGCCTTATGGGAATGGCGCCCTAAATGTTCATTGTATTGTATTGTATTGTATATATTTATGCTCAACTATTTCAGGCCAGAATGAGGCTTTTCTTACGCGTTTAGTTCAAAACACGATTGCGTCCTTTCTCATTTTCGTAGAATCACCGATAAACGGCGATAGTAATCACCGATCGTAAACTCACAAAAATGTGCGTTTTTGATCGGCGTTTCTCCAAAATACGGTTCCTGGGGAAGCATAAACGCACAATCATGAAACGCGTTTAAATGACGTCATAATAAACGTGTTTCCGGTTCTTGTGGAAATCTATAATTAGCAGGACCCGTTGAAAATCCACGGGAGGCGGGGGGGGGGGGGGTGTTAAAAGATATAATGTGCTAATGAAAATAAAGATAATTTTTATTTTAGATGATATATTTTCAATACATAGGCCTATAGTCTCTCTTTTTTAAAGATTTTTTTTTGTCTTCTATTTTTGAAATTTTATTTCTCTTGTCTGTGTCATTTAGCAAGATGGCTAACAAGGGGAAGGGTTACCCGTTGCATCGTCATCTGCTGTGTATCTCCTTGATTATATACAGAGTCCAGCATATGCAGTGCCTACAAAGCATATTCGAAAAAGCATATGGAAAACTTGCACGCATCTGCTCGTCGCTTATCCTGTTAGATTAACCTGTGCGTTAACCTGTACAACTATAATTATTTTTACCTCACTTATCTCTAACCTTTTTTTTTGAAGTGTTTTAATTATTATGATAATCAGAAAGGTTTGATTGTCATGCACATAATCAAGAACCCAACGTAACCTGTTTATAATTCTACTATTCCAAACGGTGTGTTTACTGTAGCTTGTTTTATATGCCAAGGAGTATAATCAATCCATCGGAGTGAAAACATGAATGGAATTAGTACATACAATCCATGATTGTGCAAATCGATATCTGGGGCAGGCAACGTTCGGTCAGATTTTAGCTTTATATTCAAACAAAGTTTTGCGTAAATTTTTAAAGTTTTGTTAACAAAAAAAAACCTATAGACGCCCTGTATATATTTAAAATGTTCGTTTATTTTGCTGAGAGAATATAAACAAATTGCCGAGTGTTAAAGCAGGGCTCCCACTTAGCCGAGTTGGAGCCTCGAGTTGTGGCGAGCTGGCGCGATCTTATGGCAAGCAGTTTTATTATATATATATATTTCTTGATATCAAGAATTCAGTTCTTGATATCACGAAATCGAATTCCTGATATCACGAAATCGAATTCTTGATATCAAGAATTACCATTGCCTTACAACATAAAATTATTTCTTGATAACAAGAATTGATTTATTGATATCAATTAATAATAAAACGGCTTGCCATAAGATCGCGCCAGCTCGCCACAACTCGAGGTTCCAACTCGGCTAAGTGGGAGCCCTGCTTAACAACTCGGCATCTTGTCTTATTTCCCCATACAAGTCGACTTGCCGAGTTTCAACAACTCGTCACAATTTTTCACAAAATAACTAAAATTTCTATTGTGCAAAATGTATGACTCCGGAGAGTCATTGCATTTTTAATAGAGTACCTAGATAATATGCTTTCCATAATACTCTCATTACCTTTAGCCTGCTTATACACTCTTTCAATTCAATGGACTTGAATTTCTCTGTGCATTAACCTGTACAACTATAATTATTTTTACCTCACTTATCTCTAACCTTTTTTTTTGAAGAGCACCTAAAAAGATTGTAAAACAAAGGGGTTTTTAGTATCATTATAATCATGAAGTTTTTTATCGTTATGCACATAATCAAGAAACTAAGGTTACCTGTTTACGATTCAATTCGATATACTGTTTTAATTATTATGATAATCAAAAAGGTTTGATTATCATGCACAATGTTATAATCAAGAACCTAAGGTTACCTGTTTACGATTCTATTCCATATGGTGTTTTAATTATTATGATAATCAGAAAGGTTTGATTGTCGTGCACTAATCAAGAACCTAATGTTACCTGCTTACAACTCTATTCCATATGGTGTTTTAATTATTATGATAATCAGAAAGGTTTGATTGTCATGCACATAATCAAGAACCCAACGTAACCTGTTTACAATTCTACTATTCCAAACGGTGTGTTTACTGTAGCTTGTTTTATATGCCAAGGAGTATAATCAATCCATCGGAGTGAAAACATGAATGGAATTATACATACAATCCATGATTGTGCAAATCGATATCTGGGGCAGGCAACGTTCGGTCAGATTTTAGCTTTATATTCAAACAAAGTTTTGCGTAAATTTTTAAAGTTTTGTTAACAAAAAAAAAACCTAGACGCCCTGTATATATTTGAAATGTTCGTTTATTTTGCTGAGAGAATATAAACAAATTGTTGCTGAGACATGTTGAAGACAAATGGTCTAATGGAAAGAGGAATAGATTACACTTTTCTGCTCATTATTGAATACAGGGAGGGGAAGTCCACCCTGATATTAAGTTAGCATCATTAGAAGCAGAACAATAATTTGGGTTTTCTGTTGTACGCAGAAAAATCTAAATTTTGAACTTTAAACACATTTGTTTTGAAAACCCTAGCAGAAATATGTCTTAAATTAGATC